>JAODJW010000106.1:8095596-8133673 GCA_026777045.1 Hyperopisus bebe | reverse complement strand
GTTTGGGGGGGGGGGGGGGGGGGGGGGGGGCGGCGCAAGGGAGACCACCAGTTATTAATCTGCCATCTCATCTACGACCAGCCATCTAACCAAGGAGAGTTAGTGAGGCGGGAAGGGGGACGCTGAGCTCACCCTGCACTTCCAGGGGTCAGAGGGCAGGGAGTTCATGGCCGGCTGCAAGCAGAATGTGTGGTAGCCCTTATCACAGGCCTCGCACACAAGCATCATGGAGTCCTCCCCAGGCTGCCTACAATGGGGCACGGAATAAGACCGCTTTACCATGTGACAGGAAGTCCCGTACACGCAGGGGTACCTGCGCCCCGCCCGGCGCCTCACCTGCAGGTCTGGCAGACCTTGCACTCGGGGCACTGCCAGCCGGAGCGCTGCAGCGGGGTGGCGCTGATTTCCAGGCAGCCGGCGTGGTAGTGTTGCCCGCAGCCCGTGCAGAACAGCAGGCCAGGCAGCTCCCCCGCCGAGTCACACACTGCGCAACGTGCCTCCTCACCCGCTGCGGGAGGAGGGAGACGAGGCCTTCAGAGACACAGGCAGACAGCAGGCCAAAACCCCACCCTTCATATGCCAATCGCAGAGCGGTTACCTAACTCCGTGGCCAGGTCTATGTGGTCCACGCACAAGAGGGCCAGTAGCTTCATGGACTGAAACGACCCACTCGCCGCTGAGCAGGGGAAGTGGTAAAAGCGTGAGCAGCCCCCCGCCTGGCACCGAATGGTAGCACCCAGCCTATTACAGTATTCACATCGCTGAGGGGGGGGGAGGGGGGCAACAGGGAAAGCAAGAGTGAGTCCAGGACACCAATCAATCATCAATCAATCATGTCACACTGCCCACGTCAGATGTTATAGGAGCATTCCAGAACGATCAGCTATAAAAAGTAAACTTCCAGTGACTGGTCAGCTCCAGGGTGTTGTCGGGAGTCTGAGGGCCAAGGCTCCCCCATGCCTGCCTGGCCCCCCTTCTGCCTGACTGACCTGTTCTATCCCTGAGATGATGGCCTTCTCCACGCCCTCGAGCTCCTCGCCATCTGCTGTTCTCACTCCATCCGACCACATCGCGCAGCAGTGGTGGACCCAGCAGTGCCCTGGACAATAGAAGGCGGTGGCCATTAGCAGGAAGACAGCCCGGCTGTACGCATACGAACCCTTAAAGGTCGGCAAACTCTGCGACCCAGAAACAATCCCTGCACCCACCTGCACCATCGAAGAGCGCGGCGGCGGCGGTGCCGTCGGGAAAGCCCATGGTGGACAGGTCGTCAGTGCCCAGCTTAGGGGTGGAGGCTCCCTGGGCCCCCAGGGCCCCCAGAGGCAGCTGGCCAGGGGCGGCACTGAAACGTCGAAGCTCTCGCTGCCCGTGCAGACTGCGCTCGGCACAGCCGCAGAGTGCACATATGTGGGCAGCCTCACTGTGCCAGCAGACATATGGGTATAACCATCATGTGACAGACAGACCCACCCACACACCAGCACCGGCTACAGAAAGATGCATCCATTCAAACCCCAGAGCAAACTGATGAAATCATTAAGACCACCCTGCCCACCACAGAAAAACAGCCAGGCTGGACACTGGACTGGAAGTACTTCAATATTCCCTTGTTGCCATTAAAAGAACAGAAGGAATAAGAAGTCATCATCCGGGAGTTTACCTAGGCACAAGAGATGTGTCCTCTGATGCCCCTCGAGATTCCTCCCTGGGTGAGGGGGCGTGGTGCTCCTCCTCAGGGAGGACGCTGCCCTTTGGAGAGACATTGTCGTCGGCTGAAGGACAAAAAACAGACTGGAGCAACAACAATCTTAAAGATCAGCACACAGAGAAACAAAACCTTCCATTTACAGCACAGATAAAATATTTCTCACACTTTGGAACCACAGCTAAATATATCAAACGTTGAAGGAGTAAAAAAAAAAAAAACACAGACCATGCATGGGTGATAAGACTAGAGCCCAAATCACACAGTACAAGCCCCACATTTACCGAGCAAGTTACCTCTCAAAGTCTTAAATTCCCAGAGGTTTCAGAAATTGCCAGACATGCAACTTTCAAGATAATATGCTCCAGCAATATGTCTAGAAGAGATTCTAAAATCACACAACCCGACGGCCATTGATTTGCAATTCTATAAAATACCATGTACCGATTTCCCAGAAATAAGGTAGAAACAGAAGGCCTGTGTGGTTTATCTGTTGCAGATTACAATGTCCTTTAAGGAAAGGCCTGGTAATATTATGACCACAATTCCACAGGCTTATGAATGCCGATGATAAACCAGCCAGTAAAGAAGCTTCCACTAACTGACAGCTTAAACTGTAATTGTTCTGTGTGAAGGATTTATTTTATGAAAGATGTACCACTGGATATACCTATTTACAGGCACCATATGTAAAAGATTGAAAGTGTTTTTCTGGCAAAGGGATTAAGAGCAAAACACTGTCACAGTTTGTGGAGGTCAGATGTGTCAAATCAAATGGCAAAGCTAAATGAATACAAATTCCTGCACCTAATGAACGTTCCAGTACTCAAACTTGAATAACTATAAACTTACCTTCTCACCTCTTACCATCATTATAACCACTGAATGCGTAAACAATACACCACTTATGATCATTAGCTATACCGAACGCATTTAGCAAATTCATAAAAATACATATAAAAACAGTGGCATGCACCCTACTGTTTACTGCCATCTTATGGCAGCTTTGGAAATAAATCATACAGAATGTTCAACAATGTTTTAAAGATCCCTTTTCAATAACGATCTGTAATTCAGCAATAAAATTATATATGTAGGTATCTAGTTTGATACTTGAATTACATGCATTTAGCATGAATTAATTTCTGGAAAATAACTCTAAAGCTATACATACTATGAGAAACAACTGGATAAACAATACAGCAAAGCTTTAAAAAGCAGAGCACAATTTCTCTTACTTAAGGAAGGAAAGTCACAGTTCAAAAAGAATTATAAAGATAGAAAGATCAGGTCTTTAACTAAAAGACAGACATACAAGACAAGGCAAGGACCAAAAACCATCAAAGGCAGGAGAACACACATTCAGCTGCACTCACCTAACAATTTCTGAAAAAATTAAGCCGCAATGAAAATTTGATTCAAGCCTTGCTTTGAACTGGATTATACGTTACACTGTTTCCATAATATCGCCAAATCGCACAAGGATTACATCTACTGAAAACTCATGACTCTGCTTACCTGCCGCTTCAGAATCATTCTCTTCGCAGTTAGACTTCTGCTCGTCCATTCCTTCTCCCTACCTCGATCTCTTTGAAAGAGACCTGCAATAAAAAACAACAAATGCGTGAATGAAGGCATGAGGTATTTGAGAATTCCGACTAAAAGTGATAAAATGACGCATTAACGCCGGTATCCGGTAACAGTCCATCCACGTGTGCACTTAATGCACAAGTCACAGTAAAGGACGCAACTACATACCACCAAACTTCTCTCTTAACAGTGTCATAATATAAAGTTTAAACTAGTCATATACTGGTTAGGGATCTAGGAGTTCCATAACCTTTAACTGTACCTGCATTACGCCAATAAAATTAGTATATAAACAACAAAAATACCAATTGCTTTGAAACAACCTACATTGTATCATCAAAAAAATCTTCAAAAGCAACCCAAATTTACTAAATACCCTCGTTTCCCTTTATACTAACTAAATCAACAAGCCCTCAACAAAAATTCATTTCCACCTATGTGATTAACATGCAAATAAAAACAAAGTTTCAAATATTTTTTTTAATGAAAAACAATTACATCAAACACAAACCGTGGTAAATAGTGTTCAGTCGTCCATTTTCGCTGTCAAACTTTGCCAAGCACTCACAGCAAGCCGACTAATTAGAATTCTCTGGTATATTCAAAGCCGGTGAAATCATCACTTAACCGCGTTAAAACACACATATACGGTCGCTAGCTAATTCCTAAAACTCGGGGAGACCACACTAGGCTGCAAGATTCCGCAAACTACTGGCTCGTAGCAGACAAACAGTTCGTTATGCGTTTCATACATTTCCCTATACAACTTTTTGCTACTACTATCCGCCAACCATTGCTCATAACAACTTTCTAATGACTCGCACAGGTAAGATTTTAAATGTTGCTCTCTTTAAATAAAACTATACCCCCAAGCCAGATACACAAAAGACAATACAACTTCCGCGAAGCACACTTCCTGTACGCACGAGACGTCGTCCTGAAACACCAGCGTCGCATGGAATCGTTCCTAGGCCGTTTACATGACGCGCAAACTAAGGCGATTATTCAGTGGTTGATTTGCACGGCTACGGAGTCGGAGGTGCTGATTATCCTTCCTAAATATTTTAGAACTTTATTACAGACAAAAATATATTTACTTTAGTTGATGGACTCCAAGTTATCTGCGTAATTTCACTGACCCTAAACAATAGGGCAAATGTGGATGGGTTAAGTTCATGAGTATTTTTTTGGGGGGAAAATCACACTTACTACGTGTATTTTATTCATTTTATTTACTTCGACTGGAGCGTTGTGGTTCAACATCTGCTACAGGAAAAAAACCGCCTGTAACGCTCGCGAAACTGCCTAAATTGTGCCACAAGCCTTATCGTAGCATTCAGTGCAGGTCAAGGAAGCACACTTCTACGGCTTCACAAATGAAGGTGACATCCCACAAACACACATCTAGACTGTAACTGCCTTCACTGCATTTGATTTACAACTGCATTTCCTCCCACTGCAGGAGACCGTTTCAGAGGGGAAGTGGCCGTTTTAAGCCCCTCAAAGAGCACGAATCGATTCATTTTCCTGCGACAACATAGCCCGAAATTGGTTATGTCGTCAGTCGTTTGGTTCCCTCTATAACATTTAAAAGTACCGATTACACACAGTATTCTAACAAAATATTGCTGACTTGTACAGTTTCATAATTGAAATTTCTAATAGTTTTCTATAATCTGTACGGTTTAGCATAGATCTCTATATGGGATTATGTAAAAATAATTATACTGGAAACATATCAGTGCAGGTTTACTCTAATAGGTTATCTTTTTGACAAATATTCTAGCCCTCCGATTACCTATTTGAATTTTCTCCATGGGTTTATTCCTTATGTTTTTTGTTTGCTTCTTTTTATTTACAACATGTTCGCCAGATAAACATGCACCGGGGAGACCCCTATTTCTGTTTTTCAGATGTCAAGTTCGTCCCCTCTTAGATTTCAAAAAGTAGGTAAAAAAAATAAAATTTCTGCGCGAATACAGACTTTTAACATTAAACTTGAAATGTTTTTGCTGTCAAACGTTTTGCTAAAAATGAATGGTTGATTATTACTATAGGTCGTAAATTATATATTATTTATATATTATATTATTTATATATATAAAGTCCTCTGCCCGAGACACATATTGGATGGCGGATAATTAATTAGCTATAGACCCAGTAGGTCGGATTCCAATCAATGTCGATTGGACTGAATGTAATTTCCCTTTGAATAATGCACAGGCTTTGTTTTCATAAACGACACGAGTGAATTAACAAAACCAATGTATCTTCGGTAAGTAAATAAATATATACACAAAGATTTCGCGTCTTAACAAAAACCCAACACTTAAGATTTTTTTACAAACCCCACCATTTGTATTGCAATTGTATTGCCAATAGACAACTGATTACGCCGCCTCTCCCTAGGGTAATTGCGAGTAATGAACTTAACCAGCTAAACTACCGCCTGGTTTCGCTATATGGGAAAATCGTAAATGTGACCCGCCGTCGGTCAAGTGCCATTCATCTACCGTCAAATACGTATTCTTTTTTTTAAGTTATTGCCATTTTGCAGTTTAGGCTAAACAGGAAAAAAAGCGTTGAAATAACTCCACCCACGATATATGGTGTCTGAATATACGCAACGTTTGTTTTACCTAGGAAACTGCCAACAGTTTTCTGCGTTATCTGAATGTTTGCACATGGGTATATGGCTAGGTAACGTGAGACAGCATGGTTAATGTAATTAAAAATGTAAACATTTCTTTTTTTTACGTGTGTCGAAGCCCACATCAGCCTTTGCTAACTGCACTCCGCTTAGGCCGTGGGTCGGGCTGCAGCCCCGCAGGTTTCGCGTTTGGCGAAGCTCGGTCTACATCTAAAACCACGAAACAGCGCCGTTTAGTTTCCGAATAATTACTTTAACCGAGTCAAATGTAAGGGCCGGTAGGCAGCTAAGCCCCCCGCTGACGCCGCGCAGTCACTCGGCTGGGGCCGACCTGAGGCTGGGGCACGGCGGCGTCGCAGCCGCCAAGTTACCCGCCGGCTCTCGTACGCGCTCCGCACTTTTAGTCATGCAGTTTTTAATTTTGCATTTCGCCATATTGCTGCATATTAAGTTTATCGGAGAGGCCGCTACGGATGTAGTTTAATAGTCCCTGTGGTGTGATGGCAAAACTTGCACTTTCCATCAGTATGTGCCAGCAGATAAAGTGTAAATTTAAAATGGGAGTTCGGTATTTTTTATAAGCTGGACAACAGGCTTGTAGGCCAAATGTTTAGATGACAGAATAACAAGTCGCTCGCAATCGATTGAGAAACAGCGCCTCAGGTACGTCGCCGGTGTCGAAATGGGAGCGAAGCGTCGCTTCAGCGATGACGGGGAAGTGCTCGCTGCTTTTTTTATCTTTCAGTTTTTTAACATTCAAGTTTTGCAAAGTAGTCGAGCGATTCAATATCACCCGAAACAAGTTTCCATGACTAAACTAGCATGTTCGGAAACTGGAGATTTTCAAAGTTAAACTGCTAAGGTTACTGCATGTAAAGAGGTAGAAAATATATCGTTTATAACCGATATTACACAGCTTGTCGGAGTTCAGACTTCGTTTAACTAGAGAATAAACGACTGGAGAAGAGACTGGTTTAATACACCGAGACCCGATATCTGTCCATCCACCCAGTATAAACACGCACTTAAAATTGATGCGAAAGCACCGGGGTTCGCTAACCCGGGGACGGAAGACTCGGTAACACTTAAGCGATTAGTTTCTACAGCCAAACTCACCTTATTTTTTTACAGTATCCGTATGTCTTCGTACATCAGAACAATCCACCGAAGATAAATCGCCAACACGGTGGCTCGCATTTGTGCTGATGGCTTTAGCTCGATCACCGCACGTAGCAGAAAAGTGGCAGATGGATGTCCAGCGAATATGATGTCCTCCACGCCGGAGTCCAAACACAACTAATCCCCGCAATCTCTGATCTCGATGTCCTAGATCGGTCGTAGCTGTGTCCGGCAGCTTGCAATAACAGTGTTTTTTTGGTCGTGCTCACGTTATGCAGACGCTTGTCCCCCCCTGAAACACTTCTAAGGCCGAACAAAAAACCGCTTCCCTGAAACTGGGTTATTTTTTTTGCATTTGCCACAGATTGCATGGAAAGGCATTTAACCTTCTTGCCGTGCTGCCAAACTTCAGTTTAATGCCCCAGTCCCACCACTCGAAGAGACTGGCTTGTTCCGTCTACTTGCCTGGTGGTTCACGCGTTGCGAAAACTGTGATGTGAGCTAATGGGAATTTTTTTCTTTTCCGCTCTTGTTTTGTTTTGCATAGCATAGCATGCCAGCACCTAAATGGTTATCTATGTTTGCTAAGACAGTGTTTTAATTTCAACGAGAGCAAAAGTGGGGATTTGAATAACAGAGAGGGGAGTCTGTAAGGGAGGCCATTTTGACCACTGAGAAATAAACTCCCATGGGCGCCACTTTTTTTTTTTTATTCGAACATATGCTTACAACACAAGAAATATACCATTTTAAACAAAAACTAAGAACGAAAGACGCAAACCGTTTCCCAATTTATACGATCCCACTTCTCAGACTTCCAGATTATCTTGTCATAATTTCGTTATCTTTTTTGTCCTCGCCAGAGAAAAAGCAGTAGATGTTTAGAGCTGTGGAACTTGAGGAAGGACCCATCTTGCAAAACGTTGTTAGATTGGATGTTAAGCGGCAGCCCCAAGAAGAGGCCAGAAGAACCGAACGAAAGTGGCGTTTTAATTGGACATCATCGGCAACATGTTTGCATGTTACACTGAGATCAAGGCGGGATTTCATCACGTAAGCGCTTCACTTCGGGCTATTAGATGGGTCTGCACGCCCTTTCTGCTCGTAATGTGGCCATTGCACCTCAACGATTAACTGGGGTCACCACTACACATTCGTACTACGTTTAATGTATACTACTTTTTATGATCCTTTATTGCCGAACTTCGTGGCACCATTCACACGATCATCGATTCATCCACCACCTTCTCCTTCCCCGATCATAATCGGAGTGTGCACACGCTGATTTTCTGTTGTTAGAATAGTACATTAAATTGTAACGTTCTGCTTAATTTGTTTTACGTTGTAGCATCTACTCCTTGGTTGTTTCTAATAAAATAGGCCTAATTTAATAAATGAAACAGCACGACGACTTAGACATTCATTTACTTCATGCAGTGAGGTTTGCAACTATTCTTTTCCTGGCCACTGCACAGTGTTACGTTTGTGCGTGTGTATGTTGGGGGAGGGATGGGGTGGGTACAATGCCGGTAAAACGATAAGCAGGTCTTGTCAATCCTGTAGGCAAAGTGAAATTGGCTGGCAAGTCTTGCCAACCAATTTCACTTCGCCTCAAATGGGGGGCGCCGGCGGTGATGCTCGCCTAGGGCGCCACGTTGGTTGGGTCGGGTATTGACGCCAAACATAGGCAGAGAGGCATTAAATAATAATAAACCTTGACACTGGAGATAAATAAAACTGTCGTAAAGTATAAATTTAAAAAAAAGCATGTAGTGTTCAGATAAATGTATAAAAACACTGTAACTTGGTTATCACACCTATAGAATTAATTGAATGGGTATATTTTTAATACAGCTAAGTATGCATACGACATAAAGAACACTTTTCGGACTTGGGACTAACAAGTAGGTCTCATTAAAATCGGGGACCATTGCATCAATTAGGTTTGCTTTTACCTTGAGAGTACACGAACATTTCAGTAATGGAAGCCCATAAGCAAATGGTTGAAATCAAAATATATTAGCCGACATTAAGTTGGTTTATGTATAGTACACAGGGGGTGGATGGAATAATGTAAACCCCACATGAAAACGGGTGTTGAAGCAACTTAATGACAATTATAAACGAGGCTACAAAGGTCAATCATATTAGAATTTAGTGACCATTGTCAACACAGCACACAACAACGAAATTTGTCTTCTACATTTGACCCATATGTGACTTCCGTGACATAGCAGGGGGCAGCTAATTCAGCGCCCGGGGGGGGGTACCTTGCTCAGGGTACCTCAGTGGTGACTTGCTGGTGGGAGATTCGAACCTGCACTTTTTCAATTACAAGGGCGCTTCTCTAACCTTCAAGCCACCACTGCCCCAAGCTGAATGCTAATTATAAGCACAAAAAATATGATATCTGAAAATCAGAATTTTGATAGGTAAAATTTTGAGGCATCGATCATAAAAACTGCAAAATTATTTAATGCGTTAAGGGGAAATCTTGGCAGTGTATCCTATACATGGACAAACTTCGCATAAAGGAACACGGATTGTGACATCCAATTGGGATAACAGGAATCTTGCTAAACATCACAAAATACGGCCCAAAAGTGCTTCTGAATTGAATCACCACCTCGATATGTACGTTGAAACTTCTGGTCTGCATTTGGAGAAAACCAAAGGACGTACAGTGCTTGTTGGTATGGGCAATAATCACCTGCGTAATCGAGGATGTTTTCAACGTCTTTAAAAATTAGTTACCTTTGGATATTCGCTTGTCTTACTTGGCCATATATGCATAACTTCTGTCTTAAATGCATTTTTGTTTAAATGTTTTTTCCCCCAAGTAGCATTATAGCTTGGCAACATTACTGTTTTAGCTTGTGCATGTTCTGGTGTTATTCGATTGGTACTTAGGCTATTGGCGTTTGCTCAACAGGAGAATGACAGCCATGAAGTTTACCTGCCAAGAACCTTTCTTTATTGAAAGCTTTGATAACCATTGCTACTCAAGATTAAGTGTCTCCACGTCGATTAGAACTAAATGATGACTTAATTATGTCTGTATTAATCCTGATAGTAATAACGCATGTCGCCGCGAGACACTTTTGATTTGCTGTTCTCGTAGAAATCGATGACGTGCAGTATTCACAAAAACCGGAACAACAAGAAAAAAGGAGGGGTAGCTGGAGCCTTTTTACAAAGTATGAGAATAGATTAGAAGATAGAATTACAACGTGTCGTATAAAGTCGAAGTCATGTGAGGCGTTCTGAATTGAAAACATTGAATATAACATACTGTAACTGATACGCATATGTGACATCGAGGTTGAGCCGCTTTAAGCGACACACAAAAGGACAAAACCTAGAATAACCGTAGAAGGGTCTAAATATATCCACATTTTCCGTCTTATAGTTCATACTTCGTCGACTAACCGCAAATAGCTGTTGGTCCAAAACTGTCAGTACACCTAAGCCCTCGCTCCTGTTTTAGCGACGACCAATTAAATCACACCATTATATCTGAGAAACCAATTACATCGTAAATTCTGGGAGGTTGCTGGTTCGCGTATTAGGACGTAATACCGCCTGTATGTATTTGATGTATCACTCCGCGCAGGATAACTCATTCCAATCGACTTTGACACACAGTTTATCTCATTGGAGAGTTTCGTTTCAGCGATGATACAGAACTTTCGTTCATCTCTAAGAAGTCACATCACATTTTAATAGAAACTGGTATTTTTGATTTATACTAAACGTAAAAATGTAAATTGTTAGTTGAATGAGAATCCGCCCAGGAATAAAACACTTAAATGAAATATAATAATTTAAAGTGCCAGATTGCCATTGCTGTGCGTGTGTGTGCGATTACACAGACATTTGTAGTATTACTTAAGTGTTTCTATCAGTTTCAACGTTTCCAATCGATTATCTATGATCTATATAAACATTACAGTGGAGTTCGGTTAATACTACGTCTTTGTTGCCTTAACGGTTGACAAGTGTATTTAAAAATACGTCTTATCCTAAATCACGTTAAGTGAAACACTCATTGAAAATAGTCGTAGTAAAAAGTAGGGCTACTAAATACTGCAATATGAACGATGACTGCAAATCCAACGCAATACACATTAACAATACACATTAAGAAATCGGGTGATTGAAAAGAACACAGTTACGCGTAGTCTTCCTATGAAAATCCTAAGTTTGATGCAACATTAATAAAAAAAAAAAAAGCGTAACATTCTGTTCGAAATAGTGTACCTTCCACTAAAGTAGGAAACAATGTCTGCATACATGCCATGTCTTCTTGGAATTCGACTAACAATTAGTAACGCTCACACCTTAGGGGTATTTTGAAAAGCATAATAAATTATACAAAGAGTAAGACATATACATGTATGTCTTGACTATAACCAAATAGCAAACTGAAATCAGAAATAAAAAATGTATTTCATTTGCATATGACTAAATGATTTCCCTTGCAAGGCATAATAATGCATTTTTTTAACTTAAAAGATTTTAAATTATTTGTAAGTAACTGATGAATGGTTGTCAGATCAGTGACTCACTACAAACTGAACAGTTTAGGACTTAGGAATTTAACTTAAGGGGGAGGTAACTGAAGGCCCAATGAATATGGCATTTTCGTCTTTGCCGTGTTATTCATTAATTAGCCTTGATAACCTACTGGCTGAATTAACATGCATGTTTTGTTAAAGCACTGTTACCCTGTGTTAGGTTAGCAGTTTTGGAAAATGGGTGGACGGATGGAGGTTTGGTAATCACTTGATGATGATCAATGATACAGGAGTCATGCTCAGTCTTTGTTAGGAAATGTCCAGAGTGTGAAAAGGAAAAATAATAATGTCATAATGAATTCCCATCCGGACAACAACTCAAACGGGGTTAATTAACAGCAGGACAGGAACAGAAGCCACATAACCATGCACTACCCTGCAAGGCCCCGAAATTGTCCACACCTGGTTTAATTAATAACCGTCACAAAGTAGGATGGGTGTTCAACAACGATGCACGTCTGCAGCTGCACCTGCATCGTATCGCAAACTGAATAAGCTACCTCAGCCGATACGTGTTACATGAGTACTATGTAAAAATGCACATAATAAAGAGAAGAGCCTCTGTTATCGTTTCAAGATAACGCAGTTCGCCATATCAGAGTTAACAGAAGCCATAAAAGCACAGAGAAGGTCCTACAGCCTAACCCGTGTACCTTGTGATTTCTGAATATTTAGGGGAAAAGCACTTTTCCGATGGGTTGCCGCCCCATCCTGGATATTCCCCACGTCACGTCGCAGCCTACTGAAGGTATATAGAACATGAATGGGCAAAACGGAAACTAAGAGATACGCAAGTCAATGCTGCCACTGCACGGAGCGTCAGAAAACGCCCCACTGCACATGTTTCAGAAGGAAACCGCTTAAAACCGCAGAATCCTCTGATATAGAATAGTGTTACTATTTTAATCAATGCGCCCCTTACATATATTCAGTATTTCTTAGTCAGTAAATATTCAAATACGATTGAACAATGTTCATATAGGCCTACTTTTTTAAACGTTTTGCACCTACTTTTGCAGAGTTATTTTGGAGTACCAGCAAAAGAGCAGTATGCAGACTTTGATACACTTCTGTATTTGTATTTTGTAGATGGAGATCTGGCAGTCTGACATATCCGGTCCATGGTCTTTATTTTATTTTTAATGTTAATCTTCGCAGCAAGTAATTTCTATTTTTGTCCTTTAATGATTTCGGAGAACAAGGCTGCAGCCGTTTTTTTTAAATGCTGTCTCATCTATAAAATCTGGCTTATTGGTTAGAGTATTTTACTACATTTAATCCTATATGTCATATCATAAAATCTCTTTTCACAAAAGCAATTCATCTGTGCCGCAAATGAAACATTGTAAACTTTAGTCAAAGGCTTTTTTTACTCTGTATATTTGTTCGAGTCACATAACCTGTCCCAAACTATCGATGTTACTGCTATTGTGTTTGGCAAGCAAAAACCCTATATGTCACAAAACAGTCATAAACGTTATAACCTATCTGATTCAATTCTCATCGAATTAAAAAAATGGATCAAACCCAGATTATATCACCCACGTTGACATAAAGGTACATGTATATGTCAATAATTTATGATGGTGTAGGAACATGGTCGGTAAATCTATAGGCGGCCGCCTAGGGCGCCAACTTCTGAGTAGGCGCCGACTTGCCATTTCACTGGCCTAGGGCGCCACATCGGCAAGTAGGAGTACTGTGTGTTAAACCAAAATGTACGAAATAGATGCTTGAATTTAAACTTTAACTGTGACTTGACGCTAGAGGGTGGTAGATACTTACTGGCATGTCGTTTATAGCTCTAGATTTAAACGAAACCCAGTTTACTGTTAGCAAGTTAAAGATTTTCAAATAATTTCAATATTTTGATGGGCAGGAGGGCCCCGTTTTATCATGCAGGTTATAACTCGATTAGTATTTGGATATTTGTGATCCAAACAATTTGTAGTAGTAGACTTCTGGTATCAGCCTAGACTTAAGTGTGCAGTCCAACGTATTGGTTTGTTAGCGGATGGTGTAATGTACGCAAAGATGACACAACACTCACACACACACGGGTTTGTATTTACATCTTTGGGGGGACTCTCTATTCATTTCCAAGGGGAAAACTCTATTCCCAACAATGACAACCTTAACCCCTACCCAGCCCTAATCTTATCCATAAGTAACCAAACAAAATACTTTTGCCATTTTCAGTTTTTCGATTGCATTCACATATATTTGTAGGGACCTGAAAAATGGTCCCCACAACATCAAAATAACAGGTTTTTATTACATTGTAATATAAATAAAAAACATAATTCACACAGACACGCACACAGGCACACACACATGTGCACACACACATGCACACACATACACACACAGACACTCGCACATACACCAAGGTATGTACACCCTACAACAAGAAGCTTATGAAACATGTAAATTTAAAATCTTCAGTTTCTTAAATGTGCACAGAAACATTGGTGTGTTTTTTTTTTTTTGTAGGAGGGGACGTTTAACAATCCCATTCACTGTCATTCTTGAGTAGAAAGTATACAAGGTTAGGCTGCATGAGGGAGGAATAGTGATGGTGAGCAAGAAAGCAAGTCTGAGATAACGCGGGAATGACTGGGTAGCATGGGAAACACTGGGGCATGCCTTGGTTTCTCATTAACTACCGACTTTTCTGCTTTGTTCTCCAAGAGTTTAACCCTCCTTGTTCCAATGATGGTGCATGTTTTCAGAAAAACCCAAATCATACATTGTGTTCTCAGCAGATGTGTATCATGGCCAAGGCATGATTTTTGAAAATTGTATTGAAAAGTGCTAAATCACAACAACTAACGGTGTAACTACTGAACGGTTACACCAAATGGCGTAACTGTGACTCCATCATAAAGATGAAAAAGCTGACAGATTCATACGAGTACAGCCTGGGACAAAATGTTTGAACTGTCCTTGAACAGGCCTTGACTGTATAGTAATATTTGATAGGGGCATTCTGATATAATTCAAAGCAGCAGAAGAATCAACATTATTGCTACAGTGAAGTTCTTGTATTTAACAACTGGAATATGAATAATGTAGCAAGTGATGTGATTGATCTTCAAGACACATAACTCAAGTCTTTCTTAGCCTGTGATATTCACTTAAATGTTGTATATACAGTGCGTGTTGTACAAACATTAAGCTGAAATCACACACAGCACTGAATATGAGAGTATACACAATCAACTGCTTGTAATTTGTAGAGGGGAAAAAACAAGGTCTTTTTACAAATTAATTAAACTATTATTTGTTTTAATGACATTTTAAAAACACTGATATTACAAATATGTGAGACCATCATTAAGCTGAATAATTAAAATAGATATATTTATATATTATGATTCCAAGGTAAAAAAATAAAGTTTTTGTTGGTTCTAGCCCATTTTCTTTTTATAATAAAATTGCTGATTTTACAAATTATATCTTTCCCTTTTAGTTCTTAATTTCAAATAAACACAAGTATGAAATGATGATTATGCTACTGAAACAATTTGCTGGTATTTAATGTAGAAAGTGGAAGCTTCTGGAAATGCACAAATGATTTAACAACGGGCATATGGACCATAAATCCAAGAACACATGAAAAGCACATTATCATTGTCTCCAGTGTCATGTACTGTGATTGGCTACACAGACTTAACCATCAGCATCCCTTCCAGGGCCTACTGTTCTAAGTTTTGCACTGGAATTTGCACATGTAAATATGGTACAGAATTATAAAAATAAGCAGAAGCATAGTGAGAAGATAAATATGCATAATCGTATGTAGGTTCTGTATGTATACTGGCTTTGACAGAGAAGGACCATGAGCGATCAACAGAAGGTGATCCTTGGAAGCACTGGTTGTAGACTATATTTGAGCAAGCCAATGAAAAACAAACAGCAGTGGATATCCTGTGTCCCTACGGGTGAAACTTCTCTGGATTCAGAATAATACGGGCCAAAAAGTGAAGTACTCTTGCATACCAATGGACTTTCCATTCCTTGCGTGAGACACTATTATTGCAGGTAGCCTCGTGAATACCCTTGGTAAAAGGTACAACCTGATTGCTCAGGCTATCTGGACTATTCCATGTCCAATGTTCAGGGGAGCTGCTGAAGGCCTGGTTGCCCACAATTTTGTTGAGACTCTGATGAGCGTGACAGTGGGTGAGGTTCTCAGAGGAATCTTTGCTAGCTGTTATCGTGTTCCCTCCTACGATGCTCCTCAGCTTCACGAGCTCGGTGAGAGACAGCAGAAGCCGCAGTGGCCCGAAGGCCCAGTGGGCCAGCTGGTGGTCATCAATGGCCGCATAGCTGGAAGCCAGGACCCCTTCCACAAAAAGGGTGCCATGTTCTGTCAAAGGTGCATAAACCCCCCTTCCTTCCTCCACAGATATTGAGATGATCCGGGACGGTTTCACTCCTCCACCCTCCCCCTGGATAAGGACGTAATGCCCTTCCTTTGCCCTGCTCGCAAACTGGGCCTGGTACTCTCTTGGGTGGAGGGTGCCATTTGGGGCAATAAAGATGAGGTGGGAAGAGGTTAGTGTGAGCCTCTGACCGTGCTCTGTGTTCAGAACTAAGAACTGGACTCTGCTCTCAGAGTCATGGTGTAGGAAGAGCAGAACTTGGCTAAACACCACCTGGCCCAATCCAGATAGGGCCAGCACTTTGTCTCCTGGCTGAAGGGTAGATAGAGCTTTTCTTCCCCCACCCATCACATCCACCTGCATCCAGCCTGGGAAACAGCCCCCTTTCTCCACTGTCACTGAGTGATCTGGGGGGATAAGGAGAGGACATATGGAAAACGGGGAAAACAAAGAATGATCACTTTGATTTAACTCTCCTTCATTCTGTATTTCCGCAAACTTTTTTGTGTGTATGAATGACATTTCAATACGTAAAAAAATCACAGGAAGACAGTTTATAACGCGTAGGTAGGTAACCCTGATCCTGGAGTGCTGGTATCCAGCAGGTTTTCTATCTTCCCTGATGAGTTACTGATGATCTGCCTGATTTCAGGTCTGGTTCATCAGAGACCAGCTAGGATGTATACGCCACTTCAGGATCACAGCTGCCTAACCTGGTCAATAACTACAATTATTGCAAGAAATGATTTTGTATGCAACGATTTTTTTAAGGAAAGTCATTTTCCAAGTCTTTCTCTGTTCTTCTCTTGTTCCTCTACATAGTTACTTGTCCATATCCTTATGGCCTCTGATCTCTACTACTCCAACATCTTGGGCAGGCTATGATGCTGTATATTTAAGAATTTATCAGCACACATACGCCCATTAAACACGATGGATTTTTTTTTATCGCTAGGATTCTTTTGTCAGTACAGAGTGGAGAAGGGTCACATTGTTTTTCCACTTGACTTGAGGAATGTGTCAGGTGACCGTCATCAGCAGACTCAGGCTCTCACCTGCCTTTACAGAGCAGTGCACGTGAAACTTCGACTCGTAGTGCACCCAGTCGAAACCGGCCTCCACAGCCAGCTGGGCCAGCAGTCCGTACTTGCTGGGGTCACGGTCGGAGGTTGTAATGTCCACGGCTCGGCCCTCGTAGTGTAAGGAGTTGGGGGGGTGGTGGCCATCTTCGTCCCAGGCTTCTGTGACACGCAAACGAACCCCCGGCCACTGGTTCATCACTGCGATGGCTAGCACATTCAGGCAATCTTTGCAGCGCTGTCGGACACAGGAATCACATATCATTTAATTGAATGCCACTTCAAAAGACAGGATGTGAACAACAATACTAAAAAGTATTTCATTCACACTCTATACACTACTTTGAGCAGGGTAATTAAAGGAAGTAGAACTTATTTGTTCCCAGAAGTTACAATTTTCCTATGAATAGCTATTGTCAATCCTACTAACGGTAGACACCTGTATGCCCAAACGTCTACACCAGTGCTTATGTGCTAAGTTGAAAGGACGGTATTGTATAACATATGATGTTATTCAGTAATGCATGCTGTGATTTGTTCACCATTCCCCTGTGAGTTCATTTATATGATATTTGTTTTATATCCATATCTCTGGATTACTGGAATGAAACGCATTCCAAACACAATACCACCTTTGTCACTCGCTCTCGAATCTACTTCTGCTGACCTGGGCCTCACATGTGTGACATCAGCAGGCATATTTCCCTGTAATTTTGGTACTGGAAAAGTTCACCTCCACCCCTCCTTCCTCAAACAATCAGAACTTAAGAACAAAGCCACCATAGCCACCTTTCAAGCGCCCCTTTGTCGTCCTTGCAGTACGAAAGAACATTCAAAGCTGTTCTTCATTTTTTTTTCTGTTTTCTTCGATTGAGGCTTGTATATTTTCTTGTAGGTGTGTCTATGGGAGAGCTTTGGCTAAAAATTGCTTTATTTTCCATTGTCGCCGGGTACAGTGCCTGATTGCCGCAACTTAAAAGGCGCCTTCTCTCAAATTTCAGACGCGACTGTGCCTTTATGTTGAAAGCTTACTACCCTCTGGCAGTGGGCATTTTTGGGGCTGTGAGAATATTATACAGCCTCCTCTACTGTATCCCTAGTTAATGATCCTCACAAATGAAAGCTTTTGGTTGAAACAAAAACTAAGGTGTGTCTCCCTCCGCCAGCCTCCATGCACAGTTAACGATACGCCTCCAAATGGACAGAATGCATTTTCCTGTGGACTGTGGACCCGGAGGGTACATAAGAGGTATTTGCCACAATTAAACACGAGCAGCAGAATAGGGAGGGAGCTTGAGAGAGAGCAGGGGCCAGGAGAGTGGCAAGGTTCAGGCTAAGCGAGAGGGCTGAGGGCGGAATGTCCGGGCAAGCAGAGGCGAATGTGACAGCAAGAGTGAGAAAGGAGGACGGAGAGACAGAAAACAAACTGAAGGGACATTTTTCTCGCACTGTACAGCAGAGAGGCGTTTCATTGTCACAACTACAATAGAGGCTTTTCCGACGGTGCCATTACTTCAGCAGGCGGGAATTTCGGACAGGCGACCCCGCAGAGCCTCTAAAAGATGCACAAAGGACCCCTTTGAAAGCCGGGCAGAGGAGAGGGCACCAGCACACACACACACACCCAAGGGCGCACTGGGCAACAGCAGGACAGCTGCTTATACACGGATACTTACATATGCAAGCAGCCAGTGTAGGAACAAACAACAGACAGCACTCTCAGCAGACGACAAACTGTGTACACAACATTACATAACATACTTACACTGCATTTCTGGTTGTCATTTCCCTGTGGTCTGGGTTGGCTTATAAATGTCCATTCATGTGAAAATTCAGCTAAAGGAAGACCTTCTCTTAATGAGGACCTACGTATTTTGCCTAAAACCCAACGAGCGTGTCATGTAACACTCTCTCCATTTTATAATGGCTATTTCAACCTCCACCATGGAATGCAGGGGTCGTACAAGACTTTTAACCTCTCTGTCTTAATTTCAGATAAACACAACATATCTGTTAAGTAAATACCGTGTATGAGCTGACAGTTACAGTATGACCACTCAGGCAGCCTCCTACATTTAGCATTGGCTGGAAGTTAGCTGGGAACGGTCCACTCCAGCAAAGCGTTCATATGAAGCTACAGCCTCAATGCGGGTCCCTCTAAACCATGAGTGAGAAACAGCCATAGGTCAAAAGCAATCATTTTGCTCTGGAACCACAGCTTAACATGCTAAAAAATCACACCATTCATCCCAGCTGGGGTAGAGATTTCAGAAGCTTCTGAGTCTGTGAGCAATTCAGCGTCACAGTCCACTGATGTGGCTGAAAAACGAGTGTGTGCTGGACCTGGGGTGGAAAAGACCGGCAGAGAGACCTCATGGGGCACCAACAGTGGTGCGAGGAGACAGGCTGCCTCTCCTCCCGACTTCCTTGCTGTCACCCTGCAGATCGGCCAAGTAAAGCCCCAGTTATAGGACCAACTTTAATGGCATCCCGACTCACATCCTGAAAGATTTTCTCGTTAATGATTAAAACAGTCATTGCTAGTTATGGAGGGTATTTGGCCCCGGAGAATGAGCATGAAATGACGGCTGGCTGTCAGACCGCGAGGTGTTCAAAGTGCAGGAGGTGCCAGCATCTACAAAGGTTTAAAGGTACGTAATAAAGTGTTTACCTACCAATGGGCAAATAATAATGATAAAATGTGACTGAAAATAAGGTGGTGAATCGTGGTGTCTATGAAGCACAAAGGGTGCCTAGTAACAGCCAGCGTGATTGTGCCCTGACCCGTCACCCAGCACTGACCCAATGTCATCTCCTCCAGGGGGAAAATGAGAGAAAGAGGCTCGATGCTAAGAAAGGGCATAATTGGAGGGTGGGTGACTGCACAGGGGGACATTTGAGAGTGATATGAAAGGCCTGCCGCCTACTTCTCTGGTGAATTAATAACTAAACAGAAGAAAAATATATGAAGGGGTTGTATCCATGTAATGATGTGACATTACTATGAAATACCGTCAGAGAGCCAAAACAGGGCTTTAAATAGGCAGAGCAAATGAACTTTTGACATATTTAATATTTAATAAACTAATTAAATATGACAGACAAATTGTTTTTTTCGCACAATTTCCTTTTGGGTCAATGAACAACCTGATGATTCAGGCTTCAGTGTTAATGTTTAAGAATGAATTAGCTGTTTTTCCAATGATGCAAAAATTGAAGTATGAGAAGTGGGCAGTTTACAAATTAGTGGACATTATGTTTCATCATGTTTTCATAATGTTAAAATGAATGATAAAAGGAAAATTTAATCATTCATTATAAATGCCAGGCACCTGTTACTTTTCTTGGTTAGAAGAACAGACTTTAAGTGGTTCTTTGAGACTGTATAAAATGTCCACCATATACCATCAGAAGAGTCGTAAATCTGTCCTTACCTTGGTCATGAATCGATCTGCCTTCGTGTTTTCTTCATCTTTGAATATGATGTCAGGGTTGTAGTTGCACACCAGTTCATTGAAGCGCTCAGAACTGCGTGTGATCTTCCCTTCTGCCCTTCCACTGGCTCCCAGGTTAGTCTCAGAGAAATTTGGGACAAATTGCTTATAAGGCATGGGGGTCAGTTTGCGCGGCCTGGGACGAACACCGCCGCCGGGGCCCGGCCCGCATCCCTGGGCGAACAGCCACGTCCAGGTACATAGTGACAGCAGGCTGAGCCGCGCCAAGGTGCGCCACTTAGACAGCGACATTGGCGCAGGTAGTTGCCTGCGGATCAGCGACCCTCCCAGCCTGCGCTCCGGAACCTAACACGGGCACCTGCTGCCATCGGAATTCAGCACAACGACAGTGCGATTCACCTCTTCTCTAAGAAAACCACTAATATTTTTGGATCAGTGCAGAATACGATATAATATACAATATGTTATTACGCTATACTCACTCTCTAAAGAACTTTATGTTTTGTTAATATATTTATATTTGCTCTGCCTGTTGGTCCGCCAGGAGGTAGATCAATTTAACTAGTTTTCGGAACCAAATATACTGGTTTGCACACTTCGTAATTAGTTTACATGTCTAATGTACACCAACCGCAGTTATAATAAAAATTCCTTCGAAAAGTTACCCCCTTTTACATGTCTATGTAAAGTGAATAAATAAATGTCATGCAGGCAGACATTAAAAAGTAGCTTCGCATATTAATGATGATTCGTCTGAAAGTCACTTCTGGCTGAATTTCTTAAGTAGTAACATTACTGACACGGTTCATCTTCCTGCGGCACCGGAGGGATAACAGGTGCTTCGCTACCAGCCAGCTGCCAGCCTCATTACTCGGTACTTGCGCGGCGCAAACCTGTCGGCTATTTTACACTATTACTGCCCCCGTATATCGCCCCTTTGTCCTAAAACCATCATCATCCCATCACTCCGTCCCTCGGATCCACAGCGTCCTTCGTGGTGTCGCGGTTTCTGCCGGCTCTTGCCTCTCCGAAGGACTCCGTGCGCTGCTGACCGCGCTTCTCCAGCCATTGGGTCTTAATAGCGTCAGGACGCGATCGCCCTCCCTTCCTGCGTTTCCCAAACCGACGGTCTCGCACACGCCTCCTCCATAGACTCCAATCCGGCGGCTTTTTTCTTTTTTTCTTCTTTTTCTTCTTTTTTTTCTATCTAATTAGGTAATGTATGTTCTAGATATATATCGACATTCAGCAACGTTTTTTTTCCCGCTTACCTCCTCAAACACAATCAAGTTATTTTTGCATTGTATGTCATAGGTGAAGAATAACTGGTGAAACTATCAAACTTATCTTTATTATTATTATTGTTATTAATAATAAGAAGAATATAATTTTCTAGAATCTTGCCTTACCATGCCTACCATCCAGGATAGAATCTGTGGCATTATTGTGCTTTTGCTTTTGTAGTGTATTAATAGCACGGATTAAAGGTGAGGACCTGTGACTCTGAGCCATGGATCCTCGCGACAGCTTCCTGCTTCAGCCGACGCAGCCCTGACACAGACACTGACATTCGAACGGACCTCATTTTCCTCCTCTCTGAATCAGAGAGACTCTCGGTGACACAGAGCCCCTGACCTCCCCGGGCCGTGGAAACACCCTTGCAAACTGCAGCCATGTAATATTTTTAAACACGGCAGAACAATAGACTGCAATTAAAAGTGGGAGAAAACCGAGAAATGATGGCACGAGGAAGAGATAGAGTAAAGGAAAAGCACAGATGAAAAACTATGTGTCTTTTCAATGGAATCTGACAGCGCAGATAATTTTATGTAAAAATACATCAGCTTGGGGGGAGGGGAAAATGACAAGATATATCACGAAGGTCATTGACTGCACTTTGCTGGAAATTACCATATGTCAGACAGATACACACGCTGACACACAAAATGGCAGTGGGGCTTCCTGAAAACACATTTAATCAGATGATCGTGTATTTTAAATGACATCTATAAGGCATCTTAACCAAGAGGTCCAGTTATGGGCTACTATAGGACTTTTGACCGTCTGTTACTATGTGTTTAATAGGATTTGGATGCACCAAAAGCACTTATAGGAACATTCATGACCTCACTACAAACCCAAAGCATGACATGCAAGAACCCAACAGCATATGCTGGAGGAAAAAGTGGAATCTACAATATAGATATGAAGCAATGTACCTTCTATAGATTATGATATATTATTATATTATTATATTTGACTGAGTGTTCAGGCTGGGGTGATTCTAGGATGTGACCCTTAGATGGGGTTCAGCCCCCAAGACAAAATGGATTTTTAATAATCATTTTTCAGGTGGCTGATGCTCCCAAAAGTAAGGCCTAGAATTGCCTGTGTATTTAGGAATAATGTATTTCCTCCACTGCATAATGAACCACCAACAATCTTCTAGTAAAGCTAAAGAAAATGTAATGTTATTAGGTTTATTCAAATCACACTGGAATAGATGTCTCAGGAACAAGATGGAATATCACATCACTTTTCCCGCACAAACCTGGAACCAAGTTTAGAAAAAAAAATTCCCAAAATGTTTCGAGAAGGAATGACATTCCTGCCTGAATCCAGACACAGAGGAAGGTCTAGGGTGGGTTCAAGTACACAAAATGGAAGATATCCTAAATAATCACAAAATCAAAGGCAGAAACTCAAAGAGAGAAAGAGAAACATTTCATTAGGGCAATCAGAAGCAATGATGTGCTTTTCCTAAGAAGGAGGATCCTGAAAGTGGCCACATTAGACATTCAAATGAGCGGAAGGAAACAAAATAGTGTGTGTTTGAAATTGATTCCATGCAGTTATTATTACTTTTTATACATACGACTCCCTCCCCAAATCCCTTCCTCACCCTGCCTCAAACTCCCACCCCCCCCCCCCTCGCCACTCCTAACGGCCGTCACCCCCCTACTTCAGGATGGGGGTATGGCGTTCTGAATAGCGCGGCTTCCTGCACNNNAAGCGAGATCTTTCCTGCCCGCCCCCCCCAACACACACCCACCTATCCTCCGCCTGCCCAATCTTTCACCGAGACCAAAAAGCCAGACCTCACACCTGGGCTCAGAATTACTCACTCAGACATTATAAGCCTGTCTTTGAAAATCCAGCCACCACGATCCGTCCTGTATATCTGTACCTTTTAACAGCGTTGCCAAACAGTTGACGGTTGATGCTCGGCGTGGAGCGTGAAGGCAGCAGCAGGCAGCAGTGCATTCTGGGACGTGATGGCGTGACACTGAATGGCCTCAGGCACAAGGCCGATGCATTCGGCACAATGTTTGCTGACCTGCAGTAGCTCAGCAGGCAAGTCTGGCTTCCTGACAGCATGGGCAAAGAGGAGGCAGGGTGGGGGGGCGGTGATTAAAAAAGAGAGCCAAGAACCCCCCCCGCCATTCTACTGTCCCTCACATCGTTATCAATGCAGGAAGAAAGAGGGTGGCGGCCGCGTGTGAGAGGCTGAGTGTTCCTCTCTGCTGGGAGACCTTCGGCAGCGAGTACGTAATCCCCACTCTTACTTTCACCCCCCCAAAACCCTGAAGAAATACTTTCGTCGGAGTCGCTGAGGGGGTCCTGAAAGGTCACAGATCTCTTACAGCAGCCGCCAGGTCTTGTACTGCTTGAGAAGATAGGGCTATATCCCGCCTGTGTTTAGGGGCTCTCTGTCGTGTGGCAGTGTCATATTTGTCTATGATGTATCTGTGTGCAGGCTCACGAGAGGCCGGACAATAGCTAACCAGGGTGGGATTTTCCTGTCCTGAAGTGGAGGGGTCATAGGTCGAATGTAGAAACAGGGCAAAGGCACAGTACCTTCTGCCGTAATGTGTAGACTCCTGTGACATAAACCAGGTTTAGCCAGTTCCCTTCATCACAGGTGAGCCTATTTCACACACACACACACACACACACACACACACACACTGTGAGGACTCTCCATTCATTTCTACGTGGAAAATTCCAATCCCGACATAACGACCTTAACCCCTACCCAGCCCTAACCTTAACCATAAATAACCAATCAAAATACGAGACTTTTGGCATTTTTAGTTTTTTGATTGTATTTACAGATCATTGTGGGGACCTGGAAAATGGTCCCCACAATGTAATATAAACCTAATCCACACACACACACACACACACTAAAATACATGCAGATCCATGTATTGGCACATCTGAGTCATGCACCAGCCTGGGGTTTCTTCCTTAGGATTTTGCACCCATTGCTCTACCTGGGAGCAGCGCTGCCGCCCGGCCCACGTACGCAAATCACGCGCGAGTGAGCCACGGGCGTGCGAGAAGGGCGGGGGCCGCGCCAGGCCGGGCGGACAGCGTGACCCCTTATCAGTTGATTAAAAAGAAAGTCTCGCCTTTTCCTGCGAGCGCCGCTGCGTTTGCCGGCAGTTAACGGCGGGAATAATAACTCCTAATGCACTTTGGCACACGCTTCAAACGGCCGCCTGTCAGGAAAGCTAATCTGCATCTTTTTCCCCCCTTCATTCTTGTGTTTTGACAATAAAGATAGGCTATCTCATCCCGTTACAGGCTGCCTGTCTGACATTCTGTCTCCTATCTGTAGAAATAGCTCTATGACTCGCTATATGGGCCCTGCTAGGACTCCCCACCCCACATGCCCTACAGGCCTCAATACCCATCCGGCATGTGCACATATAAGGCTGACTAAAGGAACCCGTGCGGCAAGAGTATAGGAGAGTAACGAAATGACATCACTGCAGAAACGATCTGAGTATATATCAGCCCTTTCGTCCATAATTTAGCCAGTCAGTGGAGCATTGAACCGCTTCAGCTAAAGCAATAATACGGCCTGTTTAGTCAGTACTCATGCAGCAGAAAAACTGGCCATGAACATGACGTATGTGTCTCAGTGCTGTGTTACTGGGAAATCAGTTCCTCATGTTCAGTGTCTAGATCTATACGAAGTAACACTGATAACATTCTCACAATTAGCGTTACTTGGTTCTTTTTTCCCCCCAAAGGCAGTGGTTTTACTTCTGGGGGGGGGGGAGGCATCTCTGGATCTATATGTATACCATATCTACAGGTACAATGGCCTTTTGTTCTACAGCAAATTCTAAATACTAAATCTTCTATTTCTGAAGAGACGTGCCCCTAAATATACCTTTTTGTAAACTTTTATTTGCCCATTTACAGATTTCTACTTGGATTTAATGTGATATTAATAGTGAGTTTAACGCGTGTTTTGCATTTTTTCAATAATAATAGATACTTTATTAATCCCCCTGGGGAAATTGTCTTTACGCCTCCCTACACTTGCTCTTTATAGAGTAAGTTGTCCCCAAAGGACAGCCATCCGTAGCGGCACCCAGGGAGCTGGGGGTTAAGGGCCTTGCTCAAGGACCCACAGACACGCTGAGGCTGGGTTTGAACCAGCAACCTTCTGATTACAAGCACACAGGCATCAAATGCATGACAATGTATCTATAATTTGTAAAATATGACTCTGGCTTACGTCTCTCAAACAAAATTAGTAAATTTCTAAATGCCATTCAGCTGTTTAACAAGATACTTAATTAGCAATGATGTAGTATCATTTTTATTTACCGTTAAAAGAAGCCTCTTAGTTTTAATAGCATAATATTTTGGTTCTGGTATTTAATTCCCATCTTTATGCATTAATCCTAAGGTCTACCAGTGCAGTCTCTTAAACAATTAGCCCAGAATAATTCACTAGAGAAATGTGATTCAGGTTGAGAACTCGTGTTCTTTATAGAAATCTTGCTAGTCCCGCAACCCTGGATAGGAAAAGCGGGTATCGGGTATAAAAAATGGATGGATAGATGTATGGATGGATGGACATCTAGCTAGAACACTCTGTTAATGGATAGCACGGTTGCCTCACACCTTCAGTGTTCAGGGTTTGACTTTCGCGTTGGCTGTGGTTTTGTCCAACGGCCCAAAGATATGTAGTTATGCTAATTAGCATCGCTAAGCTGACCGTAGCATATGACTGTGTGTGTGCTGCCATGCGATGGCCTGACGTTCCATCTAGAATGTATCACAACCTTGTTCCCTGTACTGCCTGGGATAGGCTCCAGGCCCCTCATTGACCCTGTGCAGGACAAGCTGTTAGGGGGATGGTTAGATGGAGCCCAGATTACAAGTGACATGCTATGTTTAGGTTTTCAGATCAATGGACTTTTATATATCCTGTTAACTTCAGTCTTTCTAAAATGGACTTCAGTTTTAAACAGAATGTTGGAATGTTTGTATCCAGCATTTATTTTGTGTAAAAGTACATTTGAATGACTAAATGCTGTACATTAGCCTCTGTACATGAACCTTTCTGTATGGATAACTAGGGTTTCAAAGAGATTTGACAGTAACTCAGATCCTTGCTCCAGGCCAGCTCTCAAAGACACTGTAGTTCTGATGCGTGACCTTTTGGTCATATGCTTTTTGATGTAATTCCTTACAAAATGGGGGTCAGAATAAACGTTTCCCCCTCCTGAATTTCAATTTAGTCCAAACAGATAATAACCAGGACAGCTCAGAATTATCAGACGGCAGAAGCAAATCAGAGAATGTTGATTAATGCTTATCAATTCTGGAAGAAATGTTCCTTGGGACTGTCCCGGCCACAGCACACAGATCTCCTGTTCTGCATGACTGTCTTTCGTTGCTTAACTGCAAAAGCAGCTCAGAAATTGAAGAGGAGGGTGTGAGCAGAAGTTTGCCTATTAGACACAGGAAAAACCAGCTCCTGGTACATAGTTTTCCGGGAACTTGTACGCATCCTCCCTACCGGCCGAGGAAAGCCAACAGAAAACAAAACAAGAAGAAAAAAAACATCAATTAAGGCATCCAGCGAAACAAAACAAGAAAAGAAACACAAACAAAATCAAGACCGAGAAATTAATCAGAGCGGGATTTCTCTTTGGGCTTCGGGAAAAAAGGGGGAGAGGAAATGTGCAATAGGCAGGGAAGGAGGATGGAGAGCGGAAGAGAAGGAGAGAAAGCGAGCGGCCGACTCCCTGCTGATTGTGTTTGTGGGACAGTGGCATCCGAGTGAGACCAACGCGTGGACCACGGCAGCAGTGCCTTCCCCGCCGCCTCGTTGAAAGACGCAGAGCAAAATAACCTTTTTTCTTTGCTTGATTAAAGGCAGAACGGCAAAGGGTGGGAGAGATGGGGACAGACACGCACACGCACACACAAACAGCGGCGGGCAGGGACAGACATGAGGGGAGTGCACAGACAAAGCGGATCCAAGATAGCGGCTCTCCTCTGCTGGGGTGATACAGATGCACTCTGCTCACACACGCAATGACCAGCCCACTCAGACAAAGGAGAATGAAAAACACATTTAATGCAGATTTCTTCCCCCATAGGAAAACGTTTCACAATACAGAACCTTCTCACATGTAAAAATGGAACATCAAAGACTCACAAAATGTGAAGTCGCAAAACTGCACTGCATTTAAATATTATTAAAAAAAAAAAAGATTAAAAAGCATCTCCAGTCAATGGTAACTAAAAGACATCAATTCACTTCTACATTAAACTTACTCAAATAAAAGTCCGACCCAGTGAAAGGAATTCAATCACAGTAAGAATAATCACAGTTTATTTCTGATTAGAAGAAACCCTCTTTTGTGCAAGAAGTCAACTAAAAACTTACATTTTAGCATTTACCTTTATGAGGGTGGAATGAGGGCATGTCTATAATGATATGCCAATTTAGTTATGTGAACAGCTGATGTTACTGAAGGTTTGAGCAAACTAATGTGTGGATAAAATACTGCCCTCTACTGGAAACCAGAGGTAGAGGATTCAGTCCAAGGCAAGTATGGCATCGCTATTGTTCATAAAACATCTACAGCAGATGACAAAGACGCAAGGAGATTCAACATACATTCAAAGCATGTAAACTGAAAAAGTCATTATGGTCATATACACTTTCGGCAAAACAAGGTTTACAATTCCCCTAGAGAGACTTCCAGCTAGCCAAATGAATCCTTGCTCTTTGACTAAACCCTAATAAATGAAAATGCCAGAACACCGGCAATTAACATCCACAGACTAAGAAGCTATATTCGTCTAAGTAGTATTACCTTTTGCTCTCATTCCTCCCTAAAACTCAAGCTGAGGAGGTTCAAATAAGACACTTGTTTAAACCCGTTTCTTTTTGGTTATGCCACATCCTGGAAAAACAAATCTCACTGCACACTAACATATAAATGAAAAACATTCATCTACACAATGACACAACCAACACTTGTACATGAGCACACAGACAGAGGACGCTGGAGACGCACTGCATTACTGAAGTCGCACTGCATTACTGAAGTCTCCATCAATTTCAGGACAGATAAATCTAACAATCACAAGGCCCCCCCCCCCCCCCCAATTTATTGCACTTTGGTGTCTCACACACACACACACACACACACACACGCACACACACGCACACACTGTAAACAGTTTAGTCATACTTGGTCTCGGACTGTTGGCCACCTATAGCCAATAGTACTCTTTCCCATCACTGGCTTTCCAGTGGTTGCACCATGGCAACGTGTTTAATCAGTGCCCATGTAAAACTAACGGAACAGTACAGACATGGACAACAATGACCATAATACATGTTCAAATGTGCACTGGAGCATACATATAGATGTGGCGCTCTGCACGACCATGTCACACTGAGCTCCTCTCGCCTTTCAAAAGCCTATAAATATATTTTTCCCGCATTGTGGTCATCTTCCTCAAAGTCTCAATGGCAATATGCAGAGAAAGAGAGGAAACCAGCTTCACAAGATGAAAAAGGTTAGAGAATAAAAACATAGCTACAAAAAAATAAAATAAATTATTTCACAGGGGAGGCCTGAGGGTAATGAGTGAGAGACCATTTCATAGACAGGAAGTGTCTAAATGTTAACCTTCCTCCCGAAGCAAGAATAGAATCCAGCTTGATCCAGGAAAAGGAAATCGTGTCACAGCCATGACGTGGTTCTCTGAAGACTGGATGAGTTTGAATCAGAATTTCCCTTTCTGTGCTCAGTGTTGAAATCACCTCTGCCAGGAATCATGCTGAATAGGCTTTTGGGTGTCAGTACAGGCTGAACCCAAACAGACAGAGGTGGTGCAGACGGCTCCAGTCTTCTCACGACAGCTTGAAACTCGATCTTGCAGGAGTGGATACGCACGCACCCCTGACTCCTCCAGGGCCTCACAGTGCCAGCTGCAAGGCACCACGTGTCCCTGTTTGTGCAGCTGACGCGCATGTCTATCAGCCATGGTTCAGGAGGCCCGAGACCCCCCCCCCAGTCTCACAGACCGGACCGCCGCAGCGACTCTCGTCCACTGGAAAGATGCCGACGAGGCCTCGGTGATGCTCCCACACGATGGATCACTGGATCTTGGACAATCCGCTGGTGACGAGGAGCTTTAAGGGGACCGTGGAGCGGGACACTGTCAAGGGCAGTTTCTGAAGCTTATGGAGACCTGTGGATGGAAGGGTTATCTTGGTGTAAAACTTGGAAAGAAGCTAGGGGGGTGGGGGAGCGAATCAGAGTGTGTGTGCCAAGGGCCGCAACGAGAACCAGCGAGGCCCTGGGGCCTGGGGCCGTGCTCAAGCTGAGCTGTGTTTGTGTTAGGTGGGGAGCGAGAGGGCGTCTTTTCAAGGGGCTCAATAGCTTGGCCTGCTTCCACCGAGAGGCCCCCCTACACCCTCCTGTCCCCACCGCCCCCACCTTCCTGAAAGAATTGTACACTTTCTATCTGAGGAAAGAGTCCAGCCCACAGGGAAACACAGCCTGTATGGGGAACACCTCTTGCACGCAGCGTAGTCTAAGAGCACGAGAAAGAGGGCTAATTCTCACGAGGGGGTTATGCACTCTGCGGCCACAGCACCCCCAGAATACATTTTAAAAAGCACTGATCGGCCTGACACACTGAGGCCCAGCGAACGCAGTGAGCGTGAGATTTAGAATGACGCCCTTCCCACAAGCCATGACTAAACTGGGGCCCGAGAGCAGAGCTGCGACTGTTAACCACAGAAGACATTTTAGAAACTCACCAAAGGCCCGAATGAGCTCCCTCTGCACGGCCCAGGTTACTGTGTTGATGAGGGAGGCGGAGGTCAGCCCCGCAAACAGCATGTTGTACAAGAACACGATGTAGAAGTTTCCCAGCCAGTTATAGCGTCCAAAGTCCCCTAGCAGGTCAAACCGTGTGATTCCTGAGAAGCCATGACAGTTAGAAGAGAAACAGCAGAGGAAGATTTTGATTTTAGAGTATAATGCTGCCCACGCACTAAACTTGAGTGTCACTGGGCCATTGGCCATCTACAGTATGTGTTGAGGGCTTTTGTACGTCTGACAGCGACATCTACTGGAGAACAGTGATATTGCAGTCTGGTAAAGCCCCTATACATCAGCACAGGGGACACACAGACACACCCAGACACACACAGCACTACAGAGGCTAGACTCACCCAGAGTCCGGGAGAAGACTGGCAGTGCTGAGCTGAGAACTAGCAGGGACACACAGTTCCCGATGATCTAAGGGCAGAGAAGCGGACCATCTTAGGGCTCTTGCTACACCCGCCTGTCATATAGCCTCACCCCCCCGAGCGGCTGTAAGACGCACCTGTGTCAGAGTGGTGTCCTGAGCGTGGGGGAGGAGTCCCGTGAAGAGGGGGGAGCTATAAAAGCCCACCACCGACGACAACATCAGATACCTGAGCCGCTGCGTCAAGGGCAAGACGCAGCACATGGGATGGATCGCCGAGTGGGACAAAAAAGACAATAGACCTACACAGCCAGTACCGTGTTCTGTGACGAGTCACAAAGGATACAGGATGAGGACAGCCTGAACTGTGGCTCCCAGAGAGCCAAACATGGAGAAGGAAGCTGCCCCCAGCAGGGGGTCCTGCGGAGGCGAAAACGAAAGCCTTTGGTCAAACCGCATGCCTGTTTAAAATCCTAAAATTGGTCAAAATGGCTACATTAATAAGCATGGCTGGCAGGCCAGTATGGGCTCACTGACCTCCATCCCTCTGGGCATGGCAGACTCGTCGAAGAGCAGCTCCAACACGTGGAAACTAACCATCAGCACACACACGACCTGAGCAGACAGGCAGCAGGAGGGTGTCAGACTGAGGATCTCGCCTCAACGGCAGCCTGCGTGCTAGAGGCCCAGCAGCGTGACCTTACCGTGAGAGCCAACAGCAGCAGCATGGCCAGAGGGTAACCCAAGTTACGCTGCCATGGCGACGCACGCCGTCGCATCTCTGTAAGTTAAGAGCAGGCCATATAAACAAACATACAAACAAACAAACATACAAACAAACAAACAAACAAAGATACAAACAAATATACAAACCCCCACACAGATATTTTGGGTCCCCCCCAATCTGCCATGGTGCCCTTGGGGGCTGCCGTCCTTACCCAGAGCGACACGCCTAGAGCGGGTGCTAAGCAGCTCCCTTCTCACGGCCTCCATGTTCAGCGCCATCCAGGTCGAGCTGGGGCTGTCTGCAGTGGAACGAAAACGTCACAGTCTCATCCTAATACGGCACCGGCAATCTGAAAGATCCATTTTGCGGCCTGTCGCTCACACTTACTGGAGAGCTTTCTGGAGAGAGAGGCCTCTTCCAGCCAAGCACAGTTCATAGTATCCTCCACATCCTCTAGGAGCTGAGATAGCGACACAGAAAAAGCATTAAATGCTTGCAGTGTCTGTAAAGGTAAAGCTCACAGCTGCGAGGTAAGGTTAGCAGACCTAATGAAAACTATAAGACGACATTTTCGTAAATAAAGAAAAAAAACGAAAAGTAAATATTGCTTGCAAAACTGTAAATAAAAACAATATAATGTATTTTAATCTTTATATGCTAACTCGACTTCAGTTGCGATATAAGGTTTAAAATGAAAGGTATTTTCTTGTCATAGCAGCTCAAGAGCACATAAAATGAGTACGCATTTGCGCTTCTACAAACAATCGATCGTCGCACGTATCGTTCTTAAAGGTGAATGTGTACTTGTGCACCAGTTATGTGCACCCATGGTCAAATACTTTGTTACCATTTTTACATACTATTTAGTTATAGTAATGATTTGCTTTGTTTAATAACCGTTTATAATACCTAGAACATGTTTTGGCTGTTTTGACGACATAAGTACATAATGTGAATTGTGTGTCCACTCATGTAGGATTCTATGAAGATCAGACACATGAAATAGATTGAAAATTGTAGCGCTATCTCTAGAAATAAATTAATAAATCTTAAATGGAAACTGAAATATATAAAAACTAAGTATAAATATTGCTTAATAAAGATATTTAAAATATAATGAACAAATGAATAAAATAAAACCGGTGAAAACAAATTAATCTAGGTATTTAGAAAAAAATAAATATAAAATAAACTTGAAAACCACAATAAGATGGCAGTGAGGTGGCGATAGCTCACTCGTGGTTTGACCAGTAGACTTCCAGTGACGCTGAACATGCGGGACAGTCCGAAGGGGGTGCACACTGTAGGGAGAGGGGTGCAGAAGGGGACAGAGTGATGACTCAGCAGTCAGAGTGTGTCCCAGCAGTTCTAGGGAGGTGGGGGTGTACTTACAGAGCAGCAGCAGGACCCCACACAGCGAGATGCCTGAATACAGGTACGGCAGGTAATACTCCCACAGGTCTGACAGAGAGGGGGGGATCAGTCTTACTGGAAAAAGTGAGCTTGTCATTTCAGCCAAATGTCAACAGGTGGCGCTGTTTTCACACAGGACCGGGTCACTTTACAGTTTTACACATTTACCTGATGCTTTTATCTAAAACAACTTACAGTAGAGGGAAGTGCTATAATTTGTGCGCTACCTGAGAATTTAATCCATGACCTTTGCGTTGTTAGTGCCGTTATGTACTTGTTGAGCTACAGGAAAGTGGAGCGTGACTCACCGTAGAGACTCTCCCGGGCTGCGTCTTGGTGTAGGAGGGCCGTGGCCACCCACACCATGCCGAGCACCAGCAGCGTGAGCAGAAGCAGCACTACAGCCGTCTCGTAGACCCGCGCCATCACGCCCTGCGGGCACAAACGGAGTCAAGCACGCAAGTCCCCACGCAGAACCGCCAGGCAGAAGGACAGGAATGTCTGGCGTGCAGTTGTACGCTGTACCTTCTTGGAGCCAACGAAGCCTTCGGACTCGGTGAAGAAGTAGGCAAAGGGCATGAGGACCACCAAGGAGAGGTTAGAGAAGAGGAAGATGAGATTCCACAGCCCTGGGAGAGGAGCACGTGCGTTAAACTCAAAGCGTGAGAGAGGGTCTGAGAGAAGCGCTCACACATCGTTTTCATTACATGAAAATGAAAAGCAGAGCAGCTCTCTTCACAGCGGCCAAGAAAACAGGGACGCCTGCTCCAGGAGCGAGTTACGAGGCTGTGACATCACACCATTAATCCCGCTTTCAAGACTCCCGAAGTGAACGGCAGATATTTCATGTCAACGTGCAAAAAAAAAAAAAACAAAAACAGGAAGTGAGTTGTAGAGGAGTTCCTCAGGGAGAGCAGAGAAGCCGCTAACAGAAACCTCAACCGAAATGATGAGGAGGGGTCCTTCATTACGCCGTGACAGGAAAGCTCTTAAGGCACCATGATGGTCCTTAATTCTACTATTCACACGGTGCAAGGTCTTTTTGTAGGGCATTCGGCGTCGCCCAGGTTCACTAGGATCATGGGCTGGGTGGCAGATATGGAGGCCAAAGCTGCTCGGTCAGCCTGCTAGGCCGCGGGTCGCAGGGTGGAGCGGTGAGGGGCGGATTACCGTGGATGAGGGACCCGTTGAGCCACTGCATGTAGTAGCTGTGCGGAAAGGAGAGGAGGACCTCGTTGGACAGGATGGACAGGGGCAGCAGGAGGACGGCACCCACGGCGACGGAGAGTGTGAAGGTGCACAGCCAAAGCCTGGCGGAGGGATGAGAAAGGAAAGAGGGGCGGAGAGGCAGTGAATTATCAGGGAGGGACTGAAACGTTAACATGTCGAAATGGGTGCACAAAACAGGTGACTATCTGTAAAGCTAGAGAGGTATCTGTGTCCCAGCACTGAATGTGCTCCAGCAAGGGGGGGGGGGGGAAGTAGGTGCCACTGTGGAGGGACAGAGAGGCTCATGCAGCTGCAGATAGACGGGACATCATTTCAATAGCACATGGACGAACAATTACAATTAAAGACGCCTGTGAATACACACATGCTCCAAGACCAGCTCGGTCAGACCCTAACTTATACCGTGGAGAGTAATAAACTGAAATATACGAGCAGACTGGGGGAGGGGGGTGTGTCTTGGGAAATCAGAGTATACTTACGCAATCCTGTTCACCATGGCATCTTCACTGTCATCTGAAACAGTAACAGATGGACATCAATTGGCGACAGATACAAGTTTGCTAGACTCAGCCCACCAATCAGCAGCCAGCTGTATTAGTCATGACATGCACTGCTGACATACCAGAGTTTAAGATAAATAAAATTGACAGTAGCTCCCTTCTGGTATATGCACACATAGAGGCTGGATATTTTCTTGGCTAACACACTTGACATGTTTTGTGTACTGTAAGATTTAGGGATCTATGACACAGCAGAAAGACATGTGCTTTACGAGTTTGTAATATAAGATTTAGAGCGAGCTGACAGAGGTAAATGCCGTGATCGAAAAGTGGGAGCAGGCAGTGGGAAGGCAAGCGACGGAAAACAAATCAATCTTTCTCCGTGTTGTCAAGCAGACACAGATCAGCTTGGCTCAGGCTGTGAATCACAAACGTTCCCGTGGGTAAACAGGAGCGTTTACCCCGCATGCTCAGAATACCTGTGGGCATGACGAGAGCCCCGAGGGCACTGTGCCAAGTTCTCTGGGCCCCCCCGCATCTATCTCCTGCCCCGGTATGTTACTGGTCACTTCTGCCGCCTCGTTTGCACATTCTACGCTCACTCAGCGTGATCCCCCAGCAAACAGACTTCCATTACTCTTGAGTAAGCATTTTAATTATAGCAAATATAATAAAAATTTTCTATTATAGGAAAAAAAAAATTCACACACAGTAAGAAGAAAATTTAGTCGATTTACTTTTCAAAACCTTGAGTGAAAGCTTTTATTCAGAATGCATTTTTTTTATTAAAAAAAAAAAAAAAAAAAAAAAACACAATAGTCTGTATAACAGGCATATTATCCCAAAGAAATGTCTCTAATGTTTCAAATAACACCAGAAAAGCTGGAGATTGAGGCAATAACTTATCATCCAGAGGACACAAAAATGTTGACCTAATCTAAAAGCTCAAAATAATGACCATTATTGAAAAAATAATGACTTTGAATGAATTTGTCTACATTTCCCTTAAAAATAAATATGGCTGAAACGCATAATTATGGATTTTTCTCCAAATCATTTTGTTAGCATAAAAATGTAATAACCTTAAGAGGTTCTATGCTGACATAAAGGTCTATAATGCAATTTGTTTTGTTAGCTCTATAAAATGAAAGCTTTGTCTTGCCACAGATGACAGAGATCATTTTAAATTACCCCTAAACAGACTCCTTTCATTCCTTGCAGATGAAACACTCCCAGTACTTCATCATAAAAATAACACGCCAGTTATTGTCTATTGAATATAGTGATTAATTACAAAAAGCAATTATTCACCAGTTTCCTGACCCAGACAATTAACGGATACCTGGCATTATGAGGTATCACAGTGACCTGAACTGAAGATACAGTTGGTGGGGAGGTAATCTTCAGTCACTTTACTGTATTCTATTCAATTCTCAGAGGTGGGAAGTTCAGGTTTAGAGTGTATAAATCCAGACCAAGACTTTGTGTCAACCAACCAACCAACCGAGTACTCGATGAATGTGACTCTTTATGCTTAACTGGTTGGTTGAAACAAATTCTTAGTCTGAATTTGTACTTTCCGAACCTAAACTTTCCACCTCTCAATTCTCTTCTAAATTTTGTGAGGTGGGGGAATTCTTCAAACACTGTAATGACTGAGTGGGAAGCACGGCTACATTTCAAAGAAGTTACTACTACAGATCCAGGACAATCACAGATGTGGGGGGGGGGGTTGACACAGCTCACTGAAACACCTACTGAAAACCCAATCAATGACCTTAAAATAGCACGAACTGAAAACAATCTGATAAAAAAATGCAAAAACAGCACGGCAGGGTCTCAGTGGGCCGGCAGGCGTGGGAACACAAACACCACACTCCCACCTACTCCAAATGGTGCTCCAGCCCCCAGCCTGTGTTCATCGCACCCATGACACAAATATGAGGCAGCTAAGAGGCACAGGGGAAGGGGATGAGCAGAAAGGGTCCCAAAGGGCGGGGTTACTCACCCGCAACAAACTCCGCGCTCTTCTTGAAGTGTGCGATGATAAGGTGGGAGACAATGTAGAGGCAGACGAAGAGCAGGATGCAAATCTGGTGGGGGTGTAGGATAAAACTGCATTAACACAGCGGACATTGCTGAACAGTCAGAGTCATCACTCACTACCTCTGTACCTGCCACAGATGCCCAGGTAATGGCGGCCACTTCTCCCAACGGCCCTAACCACGGAGGACGAGGGGATCGCCTAAAATGGCAGTCTAGAGGGGATTGGCTCCGCCCTGTTGCTGCAGTCACATGACAGCAACCCCTGCTGAGCCAGATAGGTCTAAGCGTGCATGTGTCATAGAGCAGATCGAACCCAGGTTGATGGCTGCCGAGGGCAGGGCAGGAGAGGCAGGGCCAGACGGAGCACCTGAGACAGATCTTCTGAGAGCCTGCTTTCACTGGCTTTATGCCTCACTGACCTAAATATGCCAGTTAATATCCAAGACATGACCGACACTAAGCTTAAGAAGGAAGAATTAAAGGATTCATGAGCCACCTGCCCTTCAAACTCCTACTGGCAAATGGCAGCATGTGTGTCAGAACAAGCAATTATAAAAGGAAGCAGAAGTGACAGAGATGGTAGTGGGACTGGGGGGGGGGGCAAATTATCCATTTATCCTAGAAAATAAAAATACAGGTGGAGGCAGGGGGGTAGGAGTCACGACGATAACAGACTTTACAATGTGTCTCCGGGAACTTAAAGCAAAATCTAAAATTTTAAGCTTGAAATTTATTATCTTGCAAAGATGGAAAGAGACAGAGAGACATTTAAGGTGCTTAGGAGAAATATTCCTGTTGTACATTGTTTTCCATTTGCTGTTCTGTTTAATTTAACTTTAAGGGAGCCAGTTTACTGAATGCAATTAATGTAGAGCACTAACAGGCAAGGGCGGAACTTTGGCTGGAACATTGGGGGGGGTTGAGGTCTCCACCCATTACGGGGGAATATGATTATTGGAGGAATATGATTATTGGGGGGGGTTGTATTAGCTGGTTTTGATTTATTGGGGGGGCTACAACCCCCCCATAATTTACGCCCATGCTAACACAGAGGAAGGGGGC
>JAODJW010000106.1:8057157-8077322 GCA_026777045.1 Hyperopisus bebe | reverse complement strand
CCCCCAAGATAAAGATGCTGTAGTAAATCATTGCTAATCAGACTGTACTTGAATATATTTGTTTGAAAGCATGCTAAGCTTTGAAGAGCTCTGTGTTTGTCTGGGCATAGTTGAGCCCCCCCATTTTTTCTCTATGCAGTGAATGTGACCATACCCGTAAGCTCTCATTGTGACACCCACAGCCCTGTGTGCCATGCCAGGTGAGCGCCCATTCCAGTGTAACCAGTGCGGCGCCTCCTTCACCCAGAAGGGCAACCTGCTACGGCATATCAAGCTCCACTCTGGGGAGAAGCCCTTCAAGTGCCCCTTCTGCAGCTACGCCTGCCGGCGTCGGGACGCGCTGACGGGACACCTCCGCACCCACTCTGGTGAGACCGCCGTGCCAAGAAGCAGGAGGCCAGCACTCCTACGGGACAGGGTCTCAACCTGAAACAGAAACAAGAGACCAGCAGGGTCTCAGGACTGCTTCAGGCTGTGTGGATGAGTTAATGTACTGTTACTGACATTAGACTGAGTCTGATTCGAAGGGCACAGTTGCACAGGTTGGGTTTTTTAGTGTTGTTTTTGATGAGAGAAGAACGAGTGGAATGAATACATCATATTCTGCTGTAGACTTTGGGTTCATACAAGGTTCGTGTGAAAAATGACATTTGCAAGATGATGAAAACAGGAAATCCTGTTGATATTTTTCAGTTGTGTATGAACTGGTACAAATATGTATAGATGAATTTCTTACGAAACCGGATTCCGGAGTCGGTCGCTCGCTGACTCCATGCTGGGTGATTTCTCGGCAAGGGGACGGAGCGGAAGTGTGTGGTGGCCTCATCCAACGTCACTAGCGGGCTGCTTGGTTCTGAGCTACTCTTTGTGCTGGGATATGGTACTCAGAGGTGGACGGAATTGGTTGGTGGCATTCTGTGAGGAGAGTTCTTAGCGAATTGGGTGGAGGGGTATCGCTCTGTCATCAGTCTGGTTCGTTAGCGTGTCGCTAATAGGTGGAGGAGGGCGTATATGCGGTGTTGCTGATGCTGTCCTCCTGCTTTGCCTCTGTCCTGCAGTGTCCTCCCCCACGGTGGGGAAGCCCTACAAGTGCAGTTACTGCGGCCGCAGCTACAAGCAGCAAAGCACGCTGGAGGAGCACCGGGAGCGTTGCCATGGCTACCTGCAGAGCCTGGAGGCCCAGCCCACTCCAGGCAGCCACGCGCATGGTAAGGAGGCACCTCCGGCTCCTGCGGGGTCAGCGCACGACGCCGTGGCGACCTGCGTACTGAAGTGCTTCTCTCTATCGATCCCATCCAATGCAGGTGAGGAGATGCGGGACGTGGAGCTGGTGACAGACCCTCTGCTCCAGCCTTCTACGGACAAGCTGACGTTCATCGACCGCCTGGCCAACAGCATCACCAAGCGTAAGAGGTCGACACCTCAGAAGTTTGTGGGTGAGTACCTGTCTGCCCCCAATTTACCACCCTGGGCCAGAAGCCCAGTATAGTATAGTATAGCATATAGTATAGTATAGCAAGTATAGTACAAGTATAGTATAGCGCAGATTACCTGGATACCCCTGTATCTTCAGTGGGCCATGCTGAGCTGCCACAGAGCCGGTCAGCATGACGTCCTCTGTGACTTTGCTCTCTGTGACTTTGCTCTCTGTGACTTTGCTCTCTTTATCTATACAGGACAGAAGCACATGCGCCTCAGCACAGCCGACGGACATTATGAACATTATCCTCCCATCGACAAGGAAGGGGACGAGCTGAGCTCCCTGCACAGGACTGCTGACTCCTCCAACTTCACGGGTGTCATTAGCAGCTACCTTGGGGGCCCCGTGGGAGGAAGTGGGGGCCAAGAGTCCATCCGCTCCCTCCGGCTGCCCCCCCAGCACCCCGCCAGCGTGCCGGAGTTCACGTCCGTCATCAGCTCCTTTTATAATCAGCTGGGCCAGCCAGGGCAAAGAACAGACTCTGGGGGGGGTGGGGCAGGGGGCGTGGCCTTGGGACTCGGGGGACGGGAGGCAGGGGAGGGCCACGAGGACCTGCCCCCCAGCTGCGGTCATGCCGTCTCTCCGAGCAACGGCTGCCAGGATTCCACAGACACAGAGAGCACGCCGGAAGAGCAGCCCGCGGCCACCAGCGCTGGTGGGGACTCCGAGCAGCACCCAACTCCCCCGGCGGCCCGCTGCTCCGGCCAAGTACGAGAGAGCGACAGTGAGCCACAGCGGGACGAGGGTAGCGCGGCACTGCGGCCCGGCAACTGCGAGGTCAGGGTGGTGGACAGCGAGGGCCGGCCAGTGCGCTCCTTTCGCTGCACGCACTGCCGCGTCCTCTTCCTGGACCACGTCATGTTCACCATCCACATGGGTTGCCACGGCTTCCGCCAGCCGTTCGAGTGCAACATCTGTGGCCACCGCAGCCAGGACCGCTACGAGTTCTCCTCACACATCGTCCGTGGGGAGCACACTTTGGGCTGAGGTACGGGAGCCGCGGGGTTGGGGGGTGGGGCGGGCCGGAGGGGAGAGGTGAATGCACAGGGAGGGCAGCACGGGTTCGAAAAGCACTGTGTGTGCAGGAGGTGAGGATGGGTTAGGGTTTGATCTGCACTGAACTGGAGACGGGAACTGAGGAGGAGGTGAGCCGTTGTGGGAGAAGTTTAGTCAAGGGATGATCGGCAAATTATAATTGCACTCTATTTTCCAGAATGCAGTTGTTTTGCCTCAGAAGTGCCTTCTTCCTGTGTGGTTTGCCCTCTTAGAAGTTGGGGGGGGTGGTGTTGGGTGGGGAGGGGGAGCATTCACACAGCACAAACCCACACGACCCTGTGTAACGGGCTGTCAGGGACTGGATCATAACCAAGAGTGGTGACTCGGAGGGCAGCTGGATAATTTTCTAGGTCACAGAACTTCTCTCGACAGCCTGAGTCTTGGACACAGGATTTAATAATCACACTTTGGGACGGGGGTGGGGGGGGAGGCAGGGTCACTGCCGTCCGTCTCGCTTCAGCGTTTGTGTGGGCACCAGGGCCCAGTAAGGGTAAGAGTGTGGTCTGCCACTCCTGACTGGGAAGCCAAAAGTCGAAATGGTCAAAGTGGGCGTACGTTGCCTTGCCAGAAGCACCATGTCTACCTAGATCTGCACATCCACAGCATTACGCACATCACATGGCCGTTTTTACAGTCTCAGGAGGCTGTCTGTCTTTTCTTCACATAATACGCCTGCAGACTTGTATTTCTATATAATATTGCAGAGTGTCAAAGGTCTCCCGAAATGGGCAGTATCACATATCACAGATGAGGAGCTCTTGTTCAGCACAAGTGAATGTTGAGCTTCAGACTCAGTATACAGAAGCTTTCGTAGACGTATGACATGGGAAATCTTGTCTACTCCTTTCCTTCATGGTACTGCTTTAGACAGCACGTCAACGGTGAAGAGCGTCATTGGTCTGGATATTGCACCTTTCCTCACCATCCTCCAGTAGACGGTCATATTTGAGCAGTTCCCATGAAGCTCTCCTTGGAATTGTGAATGTTAAGGTGCAGATCAGATTGAGCCACGTGAAACAAATTGGTTCTTCTAAGGAACCTTAGGGGAGGGAGGGTCCCTCTGATAAGGATTGCACTTTCTAATTTTCCTGCTTTTTCTGTGTGTGTTTTTTGTGCTTTGGGGGGGCTTTTTTGACAAAGATGTGATACATTATGACAGACTCTGTGGTGATGATGATGATGATGATGATTGACCTGTGTTCCATGAACACTGGTTTTGCACTGATTTATGCCTATATGGCGTTTGGAAAATAATTTTCTGAAGAATGGAATTTGAATGTCAAACATCCAACGTAGATTATTAATATTTTAAAGATTTAAATACTCTTTATTAACAAGAAGTTCCCTCTTATAAATAACCTGGACGTTGAATGGCTGCAGACAGTTCAGGTCTTAGAGCTCCTAATATTCTGATGTATATTTTATTGTCTCCGCTCTTGCTCTCAAAATACTAGATTATAGGAGACATTCCTTTTTAATCTGGCTAAAATGTATATCTGAATTGGTCAAGGAAACTTGAAATAGAGCCAGAAAACACGGAAGATGAAAGCATCATTTCAATGACTCTTTATTTTCAAAGGGTTGATTCCTGGCAAGGAGGGGATGCCCATATTGTGTATCATGGAGGTGCCAGCTAGGCTGGTTATTCCCAGAACTTCATGATTGAATAGTTATGCCACGTTCTTAAAATTCAAGAATAAAAACTATATAAGCAAATTATTTATATGACTAACTAAAAAGCATTGAGGAGACCAAATACATTATTTATTACTTGCAAGGTAAAAAAAAGAAAACTTGGAATTTAGAAATGTAAAACAAATTGAAAACCAGCAAGTTTTCTTAAATAGTTGTTTTTATGATAAATGTGGTAAGATGCACTTAGTCTGTCACAGATATATTTTGAAAGAGAAGTGTGTGCGTGTTTTTGTGTGAGATGGCAAACAGACTGTGTACTTTGGGGAAGGGGTGGGTGTTACAACGTGCGTGTTCAGCTTCATTTCTGCAGCAGATTGTCACCATCTCTTAATCCCAACTAGTGCTGTTTTATTTGGCCTTGTTTACTCAAAGCCCTTACAAAGAAAAGAAAAGTTTTTATATGAGACAGGAAGCAATGGGTAAATGGAAAAAGAAAGGATTTTAACGTCACTGAAACTGCTTGGGATTTTTTTCGAGTTCCTTGTCTTTAAATATTTGAGGAAAAAATCTATGACAAAGAAAAAACTCTTTACCTCATATTTGTATACATATATAACTGCCTCATGTTTTGGAGAAGTTGTGTAGTTTTGAAAGGTATTGCTTTTTGATTTGGTTTTAAGGGGGAGAAGTGTAACAGTTCTGTTTTGTTAAGTAGTTTTTCATGTCCAATAAATACATTGAATAAAGTACTATTTGTTGTAAAACTGAGGTTGAATTCTTACCTGAATAGTGACCTTTTTTGGATTTCTTGTTTGTAACTACTCCTAACGTGGTTTACTTTTCATTATTGGTTTAACACTATGGTATCTTTGAAGTTGTTAAACGTACCATAGTATGGTGCTACAAAAACATTAAATCATATCTCACTGAAACTTAACTGTTACACATGGTGTAAGCATGCAAATGATCAATAGTACTATCTAAATTTGATTAATAAACTCACTCTAAATCTAAAACATTCATACAACTACATTTTCTTAAAATTGGAAAAGCATGTAATGGGTTTGGTGCTTAAGCCTGTCCATTGTTTTATTTCACCACCATAAAAATACCAAATTTATTCTCACTTAAACTTTTTTTGCAGTCTGTGATCGAAAGCTGGTGACATGCAGAGAAAAACTGAAGCCACGTCTTGCCACTCAAAGACATTCGACGTGAAAGCCGACCCCGGGTAGTCATTTAGAAGCTAGTCCATGAAAACAAAAACACCACAGCCATTACCACCTCGAAATAGGGACTTTGTGTTTTGCTACATTTCGTTTCCATGGCAACAGCAGCTTAGCTTGGGTGAGATTTTGCAATACACCTTACATTAAACAATTCCTCACTGAAGAATGTGTTTGGACATTTCACTTAAATTTGGAAAGGAATTCTACTATCCTGTATCACCATTTCTGCTGTAACTGTATAATACTCCAAGGGTTTCTCTACTGCAATTTAATTTCAGGAAAATAGTGTTGCAAATACTTATATCCGTCTAATAGCTTCCCAGCGTTTCCTGTGGATCAAGAGGTTTGGCTTGGGGGGGTAGAACTGTAAAAAAAATGTACATAGACCATTGTTGTACATATATTATTGTGTAATGACAGCATGTTCACTCTCTATGGAGGTAAAGAATCAATAAGAATTAATATAGACTAGTTTGTTTTTTCAGTGAGTTACAACTACATTTTCTTAGTGGTTGTTAAATTAAGTCCTCAACCATTTGCCCATCTCCAATGCTTCACTCAACAGCATAATAGCCTAGCTGTGTATTAGAGTTTCTTTGTGGGCGAGTTTCTCCAAGCATGTGACCCTCTTTCACATATGAAATGCATTCATGTATCCGGGGAAAATGGGATACATTTTCATTCCCACTCAGCCTTTCGTAGCGGTAAAGTAATAGATGATGTGTATTCCCAACCAGTATCAATGTAGTAAAAGTGGGAGAGGTCTCCCCCCTCCCCCACTAGTATTTTATGGTTTCACATTCACGCTGGAGCAGTGTCAAAAAGTTACCGCTAATGTCACTAGGGGGGTAGATTAAAGGGTCGACATTATCGTGTGGGTCCCATTCCCACACAACACCATGGCGGTAAAATAGTGACATATATTAACGGGGTCAGTGTGTGTCAATGGGGAATGAGGGTGAGGAGAGAGATTGTTGCCCCCACCTACCTTCCTGCTCTGTTTACGTACTTGGTCTGTTTTTCTTTTCCTTGGAAAATACCTAAGTACACTCATTTAAGAGATTTATAAGAGCATCTGCTAAATGACATCATATAGCCTATTACTGCCGATAACCAATAGGATTCAATAACGCGTGCGCAGGGGTGGAGCTGAGAATCAGGCATTGGATTAGATGATTGGTTGATTGATGGATTTTTGTTGGCATGGTAGGTCACCATGGAGAAATGTCAGCAGCAGAAACACTGCTTACCCAAGTCAGGGTTGCGGAGGGGTCTGTAGCCTCTCAGGCAGCAGAGGGCAGAAAAATTTTGTACACTTTGGATGTTAATTTAAGTCAACAGTTTGCCCATCTCCAATGCTTCATTGAAGTCCATTGCAGAGCATATACACAATCACATCATCTTTCAAATGCATATGTGGTGTAACTGACTATTTTCTTGAACCGGTTACATCAAGGTTGACTCATAACCCCCGAAAGTCAGTTGAAAAATAGTTCAATACTTGCGAAACATCTATAGCTTGAACATTTGAATTAAAATTATCCTTTGCCATTTGCACAAGTTGAAGTCAAATTCTCCTCTTCTCCTACCCCATCTTACTCGACATGAGACACGGCATAGGGTCAGCCAGCAGGTGGCAGGTGTCCCTGGAGCTGCGGTTAAGGGCTTTGCTCAAGGTTCCGCACTCAGCAACTACTCTTAAAAGTAATCAAGCCAAATCCAACATGAAATCAAAGGGTGTAGTCCAAGTTCAACGGAGGTACGAAAGATGAGCTCCCCAAAATGACTCTACATCCCAACCCAGCTGCCAGTCGAGAACACTGCTTCACCTTCTCATGCAAGTGTCTACTGACAGCTAGATGTGTTTAGTCAGACAAATCTCAACGCATCCCCCAATGAAACACAGGAAGGTGTCTCCAATCTTGTTTAATGTTGCGTAATCATTATTTACACAATCTTCAAAGCCATCCAGGGTCACATGGGTTTGGGGGGAGCACGAGGGGCACCACCCTATACAAAAGGAAAAGGGCAACATTTTAATTATCCAAAAGCTACACTGAAGGCCATTTTCCTGCTCACATAGGACACATACTGTTTGCACAGCTGACATAAGCCACTCTGCTATGCAAACAGGTCACCCGCAGTGGGTATAATTTATGTGCATGTGAAGGTAACAAAAACTCACACTGGGTCTGAAGCGTGGAGGGGGTGTCCGGTCCTTCCTGGCCTCCCGAGAGCGGTTCCTCACCACCTTGCTGTGGATGGCGCAGCTTACGCAATAATGCAGCTTCACGTAGAGCTTGGGCAGAACGTAGGCTGCGTGACAAACGATCAGATTTATTTTAGTGTTCAGGGAATTGGTGGGGTGGAACTTTTGGACATTCCTATGTTTCTAAGCTGCACTGAGTGGAAATACAAAGCGATACGGTAGAAGGAAGAAAGATGTGGGGACTGAAATTTCACCTTCTGCAGCCCCATTTAGAAAGAAGTTGAGAAGTTGTGTAAAATGCATAATAAAATCAGAATGCAATGACTTGCAAATCATGTACACCCATGTTTAACTGAAAATAGAACAAAGACAACATTAAATGTTGAAATGGAGAAATTTTGTTTTATGACAAAAATACGTTCAATTTAAATTTGATACCAGCAACATATTTCAAAAACGTTGGGACAGGGGCAACAAAAGACTGGAAAAGTTGTGTGATGCTAAAACAAAACACCTGGTTGAATATCTCACAACTAATTAGGTTAATTGGCAAATCGCCTTATGCAAGAGATAAGGCCGAAAACCAGTATTGGATACCCCTAATCTTTGTGTCCTCAGGCAGCACTGCATTTAAATAACACGATTCTACTGTGGAAATCACTGCCTGGGCTTGGGAACACTTCCAAAAATCACTGTCTGAAGAAGAAACCATATCTAAACATAATCTAGAAATCTCTGGGCCCAAGCTAATTTAAGATGGACTGAGGCAAAATGGAAAATGGTCCTGTGGTCTGACAAATCAAAATTTCAGATTCTTTTTGAGAATCATGGACAATGCGTCATCCGGGTTAGAGAGGAAAGGGACCATCCAGCTTATCATCAACGGACAGTTCAAAAGCCAGCATCCGTGATGGTATGGGGGGGCATTGTGCCCATGGCTTAGGTAGTTTGCACATCTGTGAAGGGACCATTAATACTGAACAATATGTACAGGTTTTGGAGCGACGCATGCTGCCATCCAGATGACGTGATTTTCAGTGAAGGCCTTGCGTATTTCAGCAAGACAATGCCAAACCACATTCTGTGTGTATTACAATAGCATGGCTCTAGTAGAAGCAGCCAGATGCTAGACTGGTCTGCCTACGGTCCAGACCTGTCACCCATGAAACAAAATAATCAACAAAAGGAGATCACGAACTTCTGAGCAGTTGAAATCATATATCAGGCAAGGAATGGGACAACATTTCACTTTCAAAACACTAGCAACTGGTCTCCTCAGTTCCCAAACCCTTACAAAGTGTTGTAAAAAAAAAAAGAGGTGATTCAACACAATGGTAAACATGCCTCCGTGGCAACTTTTTTGAAACATGTTGCTGGCATCATATTCAAATTGAGCATATCTTTGTCAAAAAAAAAACATATGTTTAGACTGAGAATTTATCTTTGTTCTTTTTTCAATTAAATATGGGTTTACATGATTTGCAAATCATTGTATTCTGCTTTTATATATTTTATACAGTCACTACTTTTTTGGAAACAGGGTTGTAGGTCGCAAGAATGCTTTCAAACTATTTGGCATATGAAACACATAATCGAATTCTGAGAAAAGGCTATCAAGCTAAAAGGCTTGAGGCCAATTCGAACTTCACCTTTCTGCATGCGCTCTCGGTTGCAACCGAGGGTAAGTGATGTAAATATCATCAGGGGCTGGCTGCATGTGTAGCAGAAAACATGCGTATGAGTGTGCATAGACCATGCATGTGTAAGATAATTGATTAAATTTTTCCACTAGGTGGCAACTCAGACTTCTACAGATCAACAGTCAACAACAAAAGGGTAGAGGGAGAATAGTTTTTGTGGTAGTATTAGGAATGGTGAGCGGCTGTATGAGGAGTTACCGGCATACCTATTTTTTCCATACTGTTCAGACATTATATAGAGGTGTCCGGTGTTTTAAAAAGCAACACTATTCATTTTAAGATATCGGGGATAAAATTCACCGAGAAGAGCCAGGGGGAATCCCAGCTAATATTACCATAGTACTACCAAAGCCTTGACTAATAACTTTAAAACTGTTCATAAACAGTTCACCTGATACACTACACTGCTTGTATTTGTGCTTGTTGCAATACATCTGCCCTCTCCTGGTCTGGTGGAATATCACTGCTGTATGCATATACTGACCGCGACCATCCGCAGCCAAATGTAGTATGAACACTAGCTGTCGCGCGGCCCACCGTTCACAGCCCAAAAGCACACATGGAAAAGTGCAGCAAAGAATTGTTTTAGACTGATGATATAGTCCCAGAGAGAAAATCAAGGTGCAAACTTGCTAATGCAACCTTCATGTCCACAGGAAGGACAGCAGCATGCTGGACATTAACATAAGACTAAAACTACACTGAGGACAGACGCCAGCAGCCACCACCTTAAACACCTGCTGCCATTCAATTTTTTCCCCCTTTCCACCCTGGTCCTGAAAGCATCGTCTGCTGTATCAAAGAACTGAAACTAAGGCTAAACCACAGTTAACTGGCCATAATGGATTAACTAAGTATCTATACCCGACGTACCCTACAAAAGCCTCAGTTTGGTGGGAAACACCGCAGTTTGTGTATATTGACCTTCCAGGTTAAGCAAAAAGAAACTATTAATCAAAAATATGAACTTGGTAACGTCAAGGTGCTTTAAGAATCAAAGGACAGTGTCAAGTACTGACATAAATAAAAGACACAAAACCCCATTGTTTGATACAGGACAAAAACAACAACCCTGTTGCCTGAACCCTGTTGCCTATATTCAAAATATAACTAAAATTACACACTACATCAAATGTTAAAGATATACAACCACGTCTGGCATTTCACTGCTCTTAGCCCAAATACTCACAGTCGAAGACACTGGCTTCTGAGATGTCCCTCACAGCAGCCGCCTCCACGATGTTCCGGATGACAAACTTTTTGATGGCCTTGTCCTTGGGCACGCAGCGGGCACAGTTGGTGCATCTGATGGGCTGGACGTGCCCACGTCCCTTCTTGGCACGGCCGTTATTTCTTCTCTTCTTCGTCTGTGAAATTTAGAGGGCACTGCTGTTTAACACTTCAGTACACATCGGCACAACTACAATTTTAAAAGAACAATCTAACCACAAGGTCCGTGGCCATCAATGATACCTATAATAAACCTGCAAAAATGACAGCTCACATAAAAGTTGCCCTGAAGAGTAAGGCAAATTAATGTAGTCGATGCATTTACATCAGGGGCACCGCGTTTGCAATTAGACACCTGGTTGAAGGATCAAAACGGACCTGTATGTAAAGTGGAAGACAAACAAATGGGCAGACGACGACCATGTTACAATATCTGTGCGGTCCGTTTCACATAAAGTGACATACGACCTCAATTTTATGTTAAGTCACGGACTTTTGTCTTCGGATGACGGTCATATGACTTGATCCGGAATTTAGTCGCATTTAAACGAAAACGAACTAACTAATAATCAGACTCGTGTACTGGCGTCCAGGCCCCGGCGGCAGCCTACACATGCTTCCTTTCCGACTCACGGCGTCCGCACTTCACACTCTTTATATATCACTCAACATTTTCAGTCTGAGACCTTCATATCATGTAGAACAAATATTTGTTTCACAACTATAAGATACAGTGAACTTCTTGCTAAAATTCACTCGAAACCTCAATGTATGCCCCACGCACATGTCCATTTCACACTCACCATTTTCGCTCGAGAAGCTGGAAAGAGGACCGGTGACCGCAGTACTGTCGAGTTCATACTATGCCTCCGCGCCAAAGAATTTTTATTATAAGAAAGGGAATGAAAACCTACGGTTTTATATAAAATTGAATTCACATATTTATGTGAAAGTTAAATGGAAATAATAAAAGGTAGAACAAAGTCATATCTGTTTTATTATTCACGTTCTTAGGGGGGAACTATTTTATTTCAATGAATTCCGTTGGAGGACCCAAACATCCCACAATGCAGAGGGTAGCTATATATACAGTACAGCGAATAAATGAATGAATGAATGAATTACGCAAGCTGAGTACACGTTTGTTGCTGTTTTCTGTAAAGCATGTAAGCACCCATATAAATTTCAGTGCAATTTGTTTTACTAGTTATCAATTCTAGTTTCAGTTGTGATACATCCATCCTTTGATGAATATGCATGCAAATGTTTAATTTATCAGCCGCTACTTCTTCCGTAATCCCTTAGCCAATGCATGGTCATGGTGGATGAGGACAGAATGCCATCCACAATGTAACCTAATCACTTTCGTCTTTGCTCATTGTACATACTGCAGCGCGTTTGTGAGAAATGTAATGTAAATGCAGGGTTGTCAACTTTGGTCAGTTGGCTGGCGTGGGATTTTCAATTCCAGACCAGATAGTCTGGCGTGGCTTTGCCGAAAGCGATTGATCGTAGCGAATAACGAACAAGATAAAGAACGAATGGGTGGGAGCGCTACGAGCTAACGAACTACTTAGCGTTAGGAAGCTTTCGGGAACGCCACCCCTGATCTTTTGCTCAATGGAAAAAAGTTGGATTTGTATACAGAGGCATATAGGTACTAAGAGGATGTTTAGTAAAAGTGACTTGTCCTCACTTTGTGTATATTTACACAACTCACGGCAACATGTAAAAGAATATGATTGTCCAGTGTATAAAAACAGTCCTTTTTTCCACCACCTTCCTGCCTGATTCGACACCATGAAAAAAACGATACAGCATAATATGAAAGGATAGGTGTTTTTATTTTGTTATCCGATATATCGTCGCTTGTCTGTCCTTCGACCCTTCGGCATTTCCCCTGCGTCCCGGACTGCGGTGGGTTGAGCCTGCAGCAAAAACTACACCACTCTTAGTCATGGGCTTAAGGCTGATCTGTTTATTTGTAACTGACGGGTTTCTGTTCCCTTGTGTTTCTTCTATTCTCTCTCCCTTTGAAACATGCTTGCTTGCCCTGCTTGTACTCTGTTCTGGTTTTGTTTTGTATTTCTGTTTCATGTTTATTATCTTTGTGTTGTATTCCCAGTTATTGGTTATGTTTCAGTATCTGTTTGGTTCCTTGGTTTCTGTGCGTATTAGTTTTTTTTTATTTTTAGTTGGTTCTTATTTTTCCTTGTTAGTTTTTGACCCCTCGTGGCACATTTAATTTGTGCCTTTGTCTAGTGTGTTCTGTTTAATTAATTAAATCCTTGTTTGTCTCTGAACTGCAAGTTATCGCCACCTTTTTCCTGCCTGTGCCATGCTGTACTGTGACAGGTCCAGAAAGTACAAATCCAGACCAAGGTTTTGTTTCAACCAACCAGTTGAGCGCCCTGTGACTCTGACTCTTTATACTGGTTGGTTGAATCAAAACCTTGGTCTGGATTTGTACTTTCTGGACCTGGGCCCGTATTCACAAAGCATTTTGTCTTACCGCTAAGTACACCTAGATCGCACTAAAAGGTTTTAACTAAGAATTTTGTTTCCCTAAAACTGATTCACAAAGTGGCTGAGAGCACTTTTAGTTAGGAAAAGAACCAACTCATAAGCTAAGAGTAAGACTCCGTTGCTATGATTGATGTCAGTTCTCATGCATGAGCTTGCCTGCAATAACCGCGGGGATTGGTGGACGAGAGGCCAGTATGTGCTGGTGAAAATGTATGAGCAACATGCCATAAGCACAAATACATAAAATACAAACAAGTTGAGATACAAACAAACACTTGAGATGAGATTGATGTAAGACAGTCATCAGCAGTTGGCGTTCGCATTCCAGACGCAGAATTGCTCCCCTCCACCCCCGCATGGCCCAAAAGGCAATAGATGGGAAGGACTGTCAAGTTTAGAAAGTTGAAAATTAAGGAAAGAAATTACCGACATGTCCGGAGAAGGCTTTCAGCATTTTCTATGAAACACGCGGCACGACCTCGAAGAGCCATTCACTTCTTATGTCCAATGACATCAGCTGACTGAAAGACATGAAGAAACACAGAAAAACAGGATAAAGTAATAGAGAGAAAATACTTTAAAAACTTAAAATTCCATCTTCTGTCAGATAACCGTTAATACAATATCCTAGCAGCCAACTGTCAATTGTATACTGTGGCTTATTGGCTGCCCTTCAGCAGCAGAATTTGCATGGGGAGTGATAAAGATAGTGATTTGCAAATTTTCTCCCTACGTAATAATTAAATTTAATTCTAGAACTTAGTGATCGGTGTTGATACATCACAGCACACAGTGCACAACAACCAAATTTATCCACTGCATTAGCACATTCATAATTGTAAGATTGCAGGTTCGAATCCCCGACCCATAAGGCACCACTGAAGTACCACCCCCAAGCACTGCTCCCCCTGCTATGTCACTTTTGGGTTAAATGCAGAGAACACATTTCATTGTTTTGCACTGTGGTGTGTCAACAATAATCACTGAATTCTAATTTAACCCATATGTGACATAGCAGGGAGAAGCTAATTCAGCACCCAGGGAGCAGTACCTTGCTCTGGGTATCTCACTGGCGCCTTGCTGGTTGGGGATTTAAACGTGCAACCTTTCAATTACAAGTGCGCTTCCCTAACCATTAAGCCACCACCCACGATGTAGTTTCTTCTTCATTGCACTTGAGATTGAAGCTAGATTCAAGATTCAATGATTCAAAACATATAGGGGTCGATTGTCCCATTCACGTAAGTCAAAAAAGCATGGAAGAATCAACTCCTAAGTGTTTATATACGGAACAGTTAGTATTAGGACTGCATTTATTATATTTTGTTTTGTTAAGAATGTGTAGCCGGACCAGCGGCGCCATCTGCTGGCCCTCACCGGAATAGTACAGGGCAGGCATTATATATATTATATACGAGGAATTCAAATTAATAAGATAAACTTTAATCAAATCAAATTAATCTTTACTGACCTCAAGGGAATATTAAGCCATTGAAAAAATCGTGGACTGTGATGAAAAACGGTACCATTCGCGAAGATATTGGCTAGGGAATGTCAGAATATGACATTTCTGAACTTCCGCTCCTGTCGACCGTCTCTTGAAGTGATACAGTTTATACTTTTAATTCTGGATTCTGCGCTAGAACCACTTACTGGAATAATACCCTGCTGCTACTCCTTGTTACTGTTGTTGTTATTATTGTTGTTGTTACTGTCATTATCATGACGGCGATGTGCCATGTCTCCTCACGACCGAGCCATATAAGCTCATGGCCTGTGTTTACATATTCTGGCATACTTCACTTTGCATAGTACATTCTTTGGTTGCTATTTGGTTATTTGTATACAATATATTCTTATCTGTATACATTACTTTATTCATTTGCTTATTATTTAGCTAAAATATTCAAGTAGTAATAAATTGAATTCCAAATTATAGTTCTAAAAGAGCTGTTCTGAGTTAAAAAGTTAATTGTTTCATTGGGCGCATTTTAATTACAAACACCTTTGGAGGAACATAATACATCAAACAATCCTGTTTAGTATCCCTGTGGAAGCCAGTGGCTACAATTGCAATTAATAGCAAAATGGCAAGAAAAGAACTGAATGAGTCAGTCAAAAAATTATGGCAATTAAAAGAAAATGTCTGTGTGGAAAATATTTGCAGATGTTAAACATTGCTTGTCAATGGTCTTGTATTATGAAGCCCATAAATTTGCGACATTTTTGCAGAATTAAGCAAGTGTCCTAAGAGTTTCTGAGTTCTGTAATGCCAAGATTTCCCTTTGTGCCATTAGTAAAGTCCATCTTTTATCTCATCTTATTGCCCATCATGTGCCATTTGTCCAGTGGAGTCACCCAGGATGCATGAGGCACAGGACAGTGGAGCACCTAGGATGATAAACCAGTCTGTTGCAATGCAATGTCACACACACACATACTATGGGTATTTTATTTATGTAGTATAACATTGTGGGTCTGTTGTAACATACTGACCTTTCGTGACAAAAGCATCTTGATTCCAAGTGTGTTGGTTGTTACATAGATCTAAGGTAATCTTTGCTTTGTATGTACAAAGTATCCATCCATCCATTCCTCTTCTATACCCACTTATCCTACACAGGGTCCCATGGGCCTTAGCCTATCCCAGAAGCAGGCAATGACCTAAGATGGGACACCAACCAATCGCAGGGCGCACACACCTTTCAGCTCAGCTACGCTGTGAGATATGCATCATGCAATTTGCACCATGCTACTAGATAAGTGGTTATGGAAGATGGACAATGGAGAAAGACCTTTTTTTGGGAGGTGTTGGCTCTACAATGGCCACTAGATGTCAACCAAGGATTTAATTACAGATGCCCTTGAATTTTTTTTTTTCCTCTTTCCTTTTTTGGTTTCATGTACATTATTTTGTTTCATGTTTGCTATTTTTTTCCTGGGTAATCATTCCTTTGTTACACACTGTTATTTAAAGCAACATGGATTCTAGATGGCAATTCCACCCATCTGTGAAAGTTAAGAAATTGATTTTTAGGGCATCTTTTAAAAAATACCTGTTTGTCTTCTAAAGCTGGAATCACTTTTTTACATTGTTCATTGTGGCAACAATTGCTAAAGTACACAAAGTGCATGATATGATCTGCAATAAAATGTCTTGGGTCTTTGTCACGGATGGTACTGGGCATTCTGTGACTATTTGTGGCCAATGTACATTTGAGCCAATGCATAGGAGGTTTTGCACCTAAAATATACAAAACCACTATGGAGAGACTTGCAGCTCCTGTGATGTCAGACCGTGGCACCGCTGCAGTCTTTCTGATGCAGTAGATTGGTCAAACGACATGGGAGCTAAACCAGCATGGATGTTATAACTGGTGACTGGTGACAGGCAGTGGAGACGGGCCTGGACTTGGGCTGTTCTCCTGTCTTTTATAGCCCCAAGGGAAAGATGGAGAGAGAGGGTGAGAATCGGAGGGAAGGGGACGAAGGGGCTGGGGTTGATGACACATTTTTCTGTCGGGACAGTTCTGTTCTGGAAGTGATTAAAGAACAGGGTGCACAGGGCGGTGAGGGAGAACTGGGGGGTGGGGGGGCTCTGTTACGCAAGTGGATGTCTCAGCATGGATGCAGGCACAAGGCGGGGGGGGGGATTGTGTGCGGCTCTTGCGGTTGTCTGTCCTCAGCGTCGTTTCGGTTAGGAAGTAGCAGCCAAATGAAATGTCTTCCTGACAATCCCTGACAGAGCAACTCTGGGGAATAACGTGTGGGACCAGAACAGGGATGCACTGCGATGGTGGGAAGGTGCTTGCAGTGAGACACGAAACACAGAAATATAGACATGAACCGGTCGACCTCCTTCCTTTGCTGTGATACCCTGGACGTTGGATTCAGTCATGGTGGTGTCTACCCTTCACGAAAACTGAAAAGCTGCAGCCCCCCCACAGTAGCAATCGCAGCGTTAGTGCGGCCAGTCCGGTCGAAAAGGTGAAATTAAACAACTGTCAGTGATCAGCACATTTGCTGAGATGTGTGTGTTGCTGTCTCACTTGAGAGCTACATTAGGATAGATGTATGTGTGTGGATTATGTTTATATTACATTTCAGGGGAGCAAATGTTCCCCACAATGTAATAAAAACCTGTTATTTTGACATTGTAGGGCCCATTTTTGAGGTCCCCACAAAGATCTGTGAATGCAATAGAAAATGCCAAAAGTCTCTTATTTTGTTTAGCTACTTATGGTTAAGGTTAGGGCTGGGTAGGTGTTACGGTCGTCGTGTGGGATTACAGTTTTCCCCAATAGAAATGACTGGAGAGTCCCCACAAAGATATACTTACAAACCTGTGTGTGTGTGTGTGTGTGTGTGTGTGTGTACATGTGACTGACAGAATAATGTGTCAGTGTTCCTGCAAGCCACTCTGCTCCCAAACTGCAGCAAATAAACATTCTTCTCCCTGTGTGTCAGAGTTGAGTTCTTGCCCACCGTCCCTGTAAAAACACAGCTAGTAATTAAAACCAAAAACCCAAGCTCCTTCTCCTCTGTCTTAAGCAACGTTTTCTTGGTGGACGGTGCTCAGACAATGTATGATTAATGCCTGGGTTTTCAGAGTCTGGGACTGTGGGGGGGGGGGGGGGGGCTCACTGTCCATGCTGGCCAATCTGCAGAAGGCCAGGCAGGTAGGGAGTGATATCAGTGAACCCAGAGTGACACACAGCTGGTGAGAATATCAAAGACTTGTGCATCGAATTTTCACAAGTATTTGTTAAGCAAAGTTAATTTAAGATACGGAAGTAAAAATCAAATTATTCTACGGTTATTTCTTCAGAGACCAGCTCATTTGTTACTTATATTATGATTTATACAATAACCTTTTTGTAAGACACATGAGACTGCTATCATGATCGCTGGTTCTTGGTGAGAAAGAAATTTAGACAGTAAGTGTAAGATTTATCTAAGAATTATGCCAGATGTTTTTATGCATAGACTTAAATATGTATTTATCATTTTCCTTTTTTAAGCGATTATCAAATACGGTACAAATTAAGGCCTGTTATTTCACGGATGAAAGCTTAGCATGTGTTGTCGTGAAGTTCATTAAGTTGACTTGGTGTGAATGAAAAATCGCCTTGCTGGGTGTTAACCTTTTTTGGGGGGGGCAATGGGAGATAATGAGTGAGGTCGTGCTCAGGATATGTGGGGGTTTGATAAGGGGGCGTAAATTATTTGCCTGTGCTGGCTTCCTACCTACCTCGTCGCTCACAGAGGGCCAATGTCCATGCACCTTCCGACCCTGGAGCCCAGCGTGAAGCAGGGGGGGCCCAGCATGACGCAGGGGGGGTCCAGTGGTGTTGGGGGTGCGGGGAATTCTCCCCCGCGGCCTGAGGGCTCCCTCTACGTTTTATTTCTTTCAAAATTTTTACTACTCAGTGCATCATCCATCTTTCTCTTTCAGATGGGTCCTTGTGTGATTGTGACTTGTTCTGTGACTTGGGGCAATCCAAACTGTATTGTAAATGGGGTGGGGGCATGTTGCTGTCGCTCTCCAGTGTGACATCCTCAAGATCCACTCTGTCTCAGCTAGGCCCTGAAACTCAGCTTTCATTAGCTGTGCCACAAGAACCAGGAACATCGTAGCTTCCACTATTCGCTGTGCGGATTGCGTACATTTAATGTCGGCTATTTTTTTCAAAATGCCCTGATGTGATATTATCATATGTTATAAATTGTTATATCTGCATGTGAAAAACATAGTCTATTCTATTCTATTCTCTATATAATTTTATAACAATCATACGCTTCTGTTATGCATGTGAATGTTTCTGTTAATGTATATTTAATGCATTGTTGGGACCTCAGCGTGCAAAGCAGTGTGTTTATATGCTTGGAGCTTGGAGGTGATGTGCAGTGACCATGAGGCTCTCTGAAGCAGCGCAGCAGTTACCGGGGCCAATCATTTACTGACAGGGTCAGCAGTGGGGCTTCGCCTCTGGCGGGTGCTGCCTGCCTCCCAGCTGGTCCCCGCATAGACGCCACCAAGCGCGCATGGGCGCAACATGTGTGCTAACATGCGAACAAGAAACCCTGGCTGCAGAGTGCACGTCAGCGGCCCGAAGGAAGCCCATGTCAAGCAGCACAAACAGGGAAGCCGCTGGAACGTGAAGGAAAAGTCAAACGCTCTCTCCACGTCAGCGTGGTGATCCAATCTACCCTTTTCTGTGTCGACCAAAACTGGATGCCACATTCCAGCGATCAACCCCTTAAAACAATCCTTCCCACAAGCCCCTCGTCCTCAGTTGGGAAAACAATCTTCTGCAATTTTGCAGGAATTTTAATAAGAAGTCTTGGCCCTTGCTGTCCTGTCTTTTTTCTGCATACTATCATCTTCCCTTCAAAAATATCTGCTGTGAGTCGTCCTCTTCACCTTGTCCTCCCTGGGAGGACACCTCGCTCAGGGACGGCTGTGTCATTTTCCGACAAATACGCACGTGGAACGAGGACAGTAGCAGTGGAAGGTCGTCACCCTTCAACGCAGAGGCTTTAGTATGCTGCAAACTGGTGAACCTGTGACTCCCCCCCACACGTGGCATGTCGTCCCACGTTGCACGTGCCCTGACCCTAAAGTAGCATGCCAACGTGTGCATTTGCGCCCTGCGGATTTTTTGACCGCTGGGATTTGTAGAGAAAGGAATAATTGATAGTATAGTTAACTCTAGGAGCCATGAGTGTATAGGAGAACGCTGAAGGTGTCCACATTTGCTCCAGCCATGGTGCTCTACAGGTCGACTGTGTTTTTTAAAGATCCTAATGACAGCTTGCAAATGATGGATCTCAGCTTCAGTGGAGAAATAGCTTCAGTAGATCCGTCTTTGCAGGATGGTTTAGAGACGGTGCCGATTGCAGATTTCTGTCTGTACCTGAGCCTGTTACTATGACTGCCATGCGGGGTTGTGGGGGGGGGGGTTTCCTCCCTCCTTCCTTGTTCCCATCTTCCCCAATTTCCCTCCTTTCTCTCACTCTCTCCTTCTGTCTCGAATTCAGAATAATGATGAATTTTTTGTTTTCTTTTTTTTGTTGTTGTTTTCCCCCCCCTTGAGCTT
>JAODJW010000106.1:8040667-8056699 GCA_026777045.1 Hyperopisus bebe | reverse complement strand
CACAAAAAAATCCCTCAGCATTTTTTCAACCTGCCGATCACCTACCAGAGTTAGGTGGGGGCATTAACTCTGCGGGTTTTTTTTTTTTTTTTTTTGAAAAGAGAGAGCATGGGAGGGGTATAAGAGAGGGGGTGGCAGAAAGTGACTCCAACCCAGACAATTAGAACAATAGCGCAGGCCGGTGGGGGGCTAACTCGCAGCGTCACGCCTGGACGGTGGGGTATTTTGTCGGTTTAATGAATTGTCCGTCAGGCCTGGGCCTCAGAGCAGGCTGTGTGGGGAGGGGCCAGCGGGGGCCCAGACACTAAGTCAGTATTTATTACATTGCCTTTGTCACTAATTGAGCTAATTATCACTGACTCCTTGGCACTCCCACAAGGATGGATCCCCGCCTCTCTGTCCCGCCTCTCACTCCTGAGAATTCAACCTTGTCTCTCTCTCTCTCTCTCTCTCTCTCTCTCTCTCTCTCCCTTTTTTGGCATTCCAACTCTCCAGTTTTTCCTTTTTTGGGGCTCACTCTATTTTTCTCCTCCGTATTATTCCTCTTTCCATATTCCTCTCATATCTATCCATTATCTTGGACTTGTCTGCACGGTCCCTCATGCTCCTCTCTGGTTCTGGCCGGCCCACTTTCCCATCTCTCTCTCTCTTTCTGTATCTCTTTCAGCACCGAGTACTTAGATACATAATAACAAATCTTCACTTAATATCAAATACAATGTGCTTTTGGCCCTGGACCCTAACTGTGGAGGGTATCTCTTGCTCTCTATCTCTGTCGGTTTCTCCTTTGCCTCTGTTTGCAGCCCCTTCCCTTGTCCTCATCGTTTACATGTTGTCACCACTCTCTCCCTGTCCATCCATTTCAAATCGCTTATCTCTCTCCTTCGTCCTGCTCTGTCTTTCTCTCCTCTCTTCTTCTCTTCATAAATTCCCCCATTCACCTCCGCTACCATCTCTTCTTTTTCCCTTTGCCATGTCCCTCTCCTCGAACCTCTCCCTAATCTTTTCTTTCCTAGTCTGCTCCCCATTCTCCCCTCGCCTCAGCAGTGCCGCTTTCTCATGGGGGTGCGTGCTAACTCCTCACGGTCTGTGTGGCGGTGTCGCCGATTGACCCCCCGTGCTCCTCTGGCCCGCCACGACCGGCTGCGGGGACCAGGACTGTGCGCCTCCAGACAACCGTGGTCTGAACCGTCTGCCAGGAAGCCAGGAGAGAGGAACCATTCATTACTGTATTTATTCCTCTTTTTATTTTTTCTTTCCGGCATTAAGCAAATGAAGTGAAACACTTAGCACCGTAAAATCCGCACAGCGGGACTTAAATGTGTGTCGGCATCCAGGATAGCTGTTCCTCAGAATTAGATGCGGGACAGCAGGGTTATGGGTAGGAATGTGACTGGGGAGAGGACAGGGTTCCTGGCTAGATGCATGTTCGGGAGTGACATTGAGGCAGCAGAAATGATGAGGACGAGAGCAGATGGCGAATAAAAATAAGTGAAAGGCAGCAAAAATAGTCTAAAAGCAAACAAACTACCACAGAGAAGCCAATAATTCAATGCTGTGATTAGGTAGCATTAAAGACAACAGTTTAATTGAAAATATAACCTTTATTGATCTATAATACTATAAGAAATACAACCTTTTAAAACTAAATCAATAAACAAGAAAATGTTTAACAAACGACTAAAATATTTTTTTTTTCACTGCTCTGAACTATAGCTATATAGACATTCATAATAAATATCTTATGTACAGCAATGGTTAATTATATCCAGAGTGACAGAGGTGAACTAGGAAGCAGTGATGAGAACATTATCTGAAAGTACCTGAAATGTTCCTCAGTCACCATATCCAGTTCAGAACAATGAAACACCCACCTCGCCCCACCCTGCTCAAAACAATGCTTCAAGAAATGCAGACAGATCTAGAAACATCAAATCAGCACAATGCACATAGTCAAACTGACCCATCAGTGATTCCGATTTTATCTTTCTCTTAATGAATCGCTATGACGATGTTTTGTTGGTAAATTACTGCCTTAGCTGCAGCATAAATATGTATTTACAACATCTGATTTGCAGTATGTTATACTTTTTGGTGGCAAAGCATTCGCGCCGGACGTCGGTCCGCTGGAGACGAGGTGCTCGGTGGGCTGCACCAGCCTCGATGCCAGCAGACCCATCGGCCCACAGGAATCCTGGGATGGCCGGAGACATTTAGCATAAAATGCTACCTATTGCACCAAGATGGAGGCAATCGGCAAGGGAAAACTTCTGAAGAATGTCTGATCGACCTGTTTCGTCAAAAACTGGCATCACTGAATTCCAAATATGGTCTCATCATAGTCCCTGCATACATACACAGGTTAGAATACCTACACATACTTTTCAATTAAACCATTAATTGCTATATTTGCACTAGTTTGTCTTATCAGACTAAGATTATCTAGAAATTGCTGGAAGGGGAAAGCCATCACCAATCTGTGTCATACTGCAACTGCAGCAAAATCACGGGTGAAGCAGACAAGATTACAACTGAGTCAAAATATGAGAGGGGAAATGAAGGTAGGAAATCATAAGTGGTTGGCTCAGGGCCCGTAGCTTAACGCAGCAATCGGGAAGCGGCAGCCTGTCCCGCATGCTGATTTTTTTCTCGCATGTTTTTTATGCGAGACGTCTATCTGGAGCAAAGGAAAACAACATGCAGAGACATTCGCGAATAACCACTATGCATAAAGAGTTTTTCAACATTTTATGAGAAACCATGCTTGCGGTTCTATGGCCACAAAAACATCTGTCAGGCGACGTGTCCGTGGGAAGGAGGGACGGACCTTTAAAATTCTGTGCTGTCTAAGAAGGAGAAAACAAAGAATCTAAGAGCTACATTTTACAGACTTGTCCTTCTGACTATTTTACATGCCGGTGGTTTTCTTGGATTTTGATACCACTGCTAAGTTCTTGAGTTTCCTTCTGCCCTCCAAATCCATGCCCTCCCAATAAATCTTATTCTTCTTCATAATGCCTCAACACTATCGCTCTTGCTGCTATCACTCGTATTGAAGTGGAACCTCTGCTTTGTACAAAAAAAGAACGAAAGAACTACTTACACCATGGATTAAAAATCAGGGGTGGGGCATATTGCTCCCCCCCCCTCCCCACTATCAGAAGTTTTGTCATTTATACCCTTCCCTCCAGGTGTGTGCTCTGTGACATGTGACCCCCCCACAACTGATATGAGTGCTGGTCCTCAGAATGCTGTCTCATCCACCCCCCCAATCACTTTCCATATCACCCCTTTCCTCCTACACACCTGCTTTCCTGTTCTCCTCCCCTTACACCTCCTTTGCCACCCTCCTCATTATATCGCTCCTTCCTTTAAAGCTCTGTCTTTCTCCACACCAACCTGCCCTACCTCCCCGGTCCCCTCTGCCCCGGATCTGCCCTCCCTGAGCCACACAGCACCTCTCACAGCCCCACTTAGAGACACTGGTGCAGTGTGCGCGTACTGGTGCAGTTCAGGCAGCTGACATGACAGCACCAGTGGAAGGTGCAGTGGCACCTTTCCGTCACCCTCTCGGTCCGTGTCCTGTAGCCCCGCCCACAGCAGAGCAGCTCGCACCCGTCCAGTGCGGGTGACGAGCTGTTGCAGCTGCGCCCCGAGGTCCCCAGGGTCCCCATCTTGCCGTTGTACGAGCAGAAGTTTGGGGACTTCTCGAAGTACACCAGATCACGAACGGAGGGCGGTTTGTGGGCCGGGTTCTCGGGCTGCAGGTGCCGTGGGTCGGCCCGGTGTGATGCCCGGTTGCTGCCCTTATTGGCATAAACCACCCGCGAGGCTCCGTCGAAGCGGTCCTTCAGGAAGTCTCCCACCGCCCGGAAGCTGGGAAGCCGCATCCAGCAGGTCCTCACAGTGCAGGATCCTGACATGCCATGGCATTTACACTCCTGCTGCATCTCTGAGGACACGGTCTGGGGTGGGAAGGGGAGGGAGGGGGCAAAGCGTACAGGGGGACAGGCATCAGTCATCCAGGATCATGTCCGACCACACAACACATACAAATTGATTGGGCGGGATTCTGCTTCTCAAACTCCACCCAATCAAACCAATGTAATTCAGCTTTGACTAGATGATGGACAGGCAAGTTCTGCCTTGACTCAGTGCTCAAGATGAGGGTTAAGAGGCAGAGAATATGAATGGCAGCAAGAAAACAAGGCAGGTTCTATTATAAAGGAGGGCCTGTATTAGAATAGCTGCCACAGAACATGTCTGTAGTTCTCTCACCATTCTCCCCGCTTCATTGTTGTGCAGATTTGTGAGGTAGCGGAGGTCTCTACCCCTCTCACTGGAGTCCACGAACTCCCGGCTGAACAGCCTGCCAAAGTCCACATTGTCGCTACAGCCGCCCCAGTGCCAGTCTGGCCCACCAGGGCCTCGGCGCCGATAATCACAGGTGCAGGATTCAATAGCCCCCTCAGAGCAGGAACGGGCTACCGCATGAGTGACCCCCGCACTTGTAATGGCAAACACAAATGCAGTTTCCCTGCAACCTGTCACAGAAGCACAGATTAAGTTAAGCACCTCAGATGGGACACGCTTTTCGTAAGTGTTAATGAATAGATTATGCCATGGCAACCAACAAAAATTAAGGCAATAATTAAAACAAAACAGCGGAGGGCACATAAAGACTTCTCCATTCTGTAAACGAGAACAACTTGCCCTTTAAAGGACATTATGATTATCTCTGCTCTGCGAGGGGCGAGAGAGACTAACCGCGGTTGACAATTTTGCCGAAGATTGTAGGACTGTGGGTGGTCGGGCAGTTCCAGCGGCGGTTGCGGAACTGCCACTTGCACTCCTTTATGGCCGAGTGCAAGCCGGCCGCGATGGCATGCAGAATGCCGGGGTTCTGCCGAATGAGGCGCCGCTGACGGCGGCTCAACAGCGCCAGGCTCGGGTCCAAGACCAGCTGCACGCTCTTTGAATTGGTAAGGAGATTGGCGGAAGAAGCCACGTTTACGATGCCCCTAAAGCAGACGGGAAAACAAGAGATAGGTTAGTGTGGGTGAAGATGATTCGGGGAAAATATTTAGTTTACATAATAATCAAAATTTTTATAGCCTCTCAAGAACTATAGTTGCGTGACTTTAAAATAAGTTGCGCAACGTGAGATAATTGATAAATGATAAAGAAAAACGATGGGATTCACTTTAAGGCCTTAGGGGAAATAACTAGAAGTTTCACATGCAGAAAAAAAAGTTGCCTGTAGTGGCATATTTTTAAAAATAGGCTAACTTCATATACTTTTATTTTTAAAAAAGGTCAACTTAGAAAATTTTTATTTCTCTTTACGGGTTTTTGGCAAAAGAAAATAAGTTACATGATTTTTTTCTTAATGATGTTTTCCTTACTATTCTACTGTAAAATGTAATCTGTTTTGGAGGCCGACACAGTTGTGTTAAATCGGCCCTTTAACGTTTCGTTAATTCGGCGTTGGCCAGCAGGTGCCTTAACCCAGATCGGCGTAAACGTTTCAGCTTCACTTAAGCCATTAATACAGCTGAATATGTAACAACTGCGGTTAAGCATCTCGCTACTTGTTACGTCACTGCGTGTAACCTATACATATCTGACTGACGGGGTACCTAATGACCGTAACATAAAACAGGAACATTGATGTCTCCCGATACTTATGTAATTTTGTGCGTGTTTCCTTAATTTATGGCCATGTGTAAGTGTAGTCCTATTAAATCAGTATGGAAGGCCATACTCAAATAGCTAAACTTGTTAAGCACACCGTTAAGTAAACAGTGCCAAAAAATTGCGGCATTACAATGCCACCAGAATCATCACTAATAATCGCGTAGCATACAGCTGTGTCAGAGCCAAACAATAAAAATCATACAGAAAATAAAAGCCTACGTGATGTTCTATTTCTATATTTTGATTATGTAGTTCTGTATGCTTAAAATTAATATAGGCCTACTGGTGGGATGTTTACCGATGTTCCTCGTCTTTTCGCGCCGTCTCTGATACTCATGGTAAAAATTCGAGAAATTCAGTCGCATAATTGTAATGTTTAGTACTGATTTAAAAATCCAAAATCGTTACTGCTTAACGAGTCTTTTTGAGGCCGCGATATAACCTTTCTACTATGATACAGGCAAATAGTTTTGATGCAGATTTTTCTAATGTATTCTTGGAATTAATGCACATGCTTATTTCAATTAATCGGAATCTCCAGATCGTCACCAGTTTCAGCTCAATTTGTAAATTATTAACAAGGCATTGTCAGATGAACCAGTTTATATTCATACAGTGCAACTTCTGTTGAAAATGTTCTGCGTATTACGTGGATAACCCTGAACGCGACCTAGAATGGAATTGCTCACAGCTATAAAATAAATCCACATTTAATTTATCCCACATTGGACTGAAAAATTCTGTCCCGTGTTCAAGCCACACTGTCAAAATGACAGGGGAGGGAAAGAAGAGAGAAAGACAGAGCGCGAGAAGGAAAGAGAATTAATTCACAAAGGAATTGCACAGCTGTTATAAATAAATAAACACATGGAGGTTAAATAAAGAGGCTTTTTTTTTTAAAAAATGGAACAGTATATTCTTGCCTTACAGTATACAGCGTATTGTCGAATTTCCTATATGTCATTTTCGCTGCTATTAAGCCTGCGGTGCAACTGATTTAGATAAATTACTAATTTATATCTAAAAAATATAATCAAAGATATAATCTGGCGACAAACTTGATAAATAATGTGAAGTGACAAACGTTGGCATCAATTGAGCGTCCCTGTAATTTATTGAGCATCTTAGCATAGACCAGTGATCACAAGGTTTCTCATTCGCTAGACTGACATCCCTCGTGATCCTCTGGTCGTCATCAGTTATCTTATAAAGCTGCTACATAATCAACTCACCACACTATTTTAGATACTGGCACATGAGCATATATTTGCAGTTGTTTTGTTGTAATCGCTCAATGTTGTTACCACTTGTGTACACTTGGCTAAACTATACCAAACATGATTATTACGTGTAAAGTTTCAATTTATTAGCTACAAAAGATGCCGCAGTGTACAGTTTTAATTTTTTATTTGTGCTATATATAGGCTACCGTTTGTAAATTCCCATAGAAGTATCCTATAGCTTATCTCAAATGGTTAATTAGCAATTTTATACAAAAAAAGAAAGCATCAATAGAAAACAAGCAAAATGACAATTTTGACACCCATTGATCAATGCCAAATATAATCAAGGTGTTTACCTACCGTTTTACCTAATTCTTACCATTAGGGCAATAAGACAATATTCACATGAGAGCGAAGGCGCAGCGTACTTAGTAAACATGAATGGTTGGTTAGGAGGTATCATTTGACTTATTAACTGAACTCACCACCATCGGCCGCTATTGTTGACCGCCCCTGTGCCAGGGAGCGAGGACACCAGCAGGATGGATGCTGCTTTCACGCCCAAAATCAAAGCGAGGATCCGCATTGTGTCTCCGAAAAGCTTTTATAAAATCAGACTTTATGTATACCAGATAAGTGAACGCTTTAAAAAGAATTTTATAGTTAACGTAATAATGAACAATTCTCAACGCCCCCTACAAAAATAATTAACATAAAATTGTAAACATTGGAAAAAAAATATCAAAGTGTGATTTATGTCTTCATGACTGATGTCTGTCTTCTGTGATACAGAACACTCGTTATTAAATGAACCACAACAACCTATTTACTTTATCTAATAATTCATTCAGAGGTGAGAATTTGATGCCACAGTAGTAAAATAAGCTGAAAGAGTTCCCTTTCAGACTCGAATGATGCTTTTTCTTTTTCGTTTCTTATCCGTTTCAAAACGTTCAAAATCTGTAGTTGACGCTTGGCAGGGAACTGCAAATCGTAAATGCTTATCCATAAATCACAAACGCATATCCGTGAACCTATACTTTCCGTGGTTCGCACTATTACGCTACACCCATCGTAACAGGTAATCGTCAGCTCACTAGTCGGCTCTTATAAATAACGCAAAACAAAACAAAACGAAATCTCGAATGAGAAAGCCGCTCGTATTTGAGTATAATTGCTCTTTAACAGAACTATCAGTCTGGTGTTGGCTGCTGTGCTGTCCCCGTTGCGGATGCTGCTGCTGCTGTCTTCCTCACTCTCTCTGTCTCAGTGATGCTCTGCAGAGCGCATTGAGCGCGTGGGACAGTCCAGCAGACTTGATCCCCTGGATGACTGATAGGCGACACATTCTTCACTTATTGAGCGCAACAAGAGGAATAAAAAAGGGATTTGCTGCTCTCATCTCCCTGTTTTTTCCTACTCCTTTTGAATGGGATTGTAGAAGGGATAGGTTAATTCCCTTCATAGAGCGCAACGAATAAAGAAAGCAAATCTGGACAACGCGCATTAGAAAACAAATGAAACCTATGGAAACTTCTAAATACATTGTGCGTATCATGGATAATATTTAAATGGGAACATGTTGCAATGATTGAATTCCTTTTAGTCCTCGATAAATATGTCCGGTACACACAAAAAAGCTTATTGCCTCTGTTCATCTCTCCTGCATAGATCTTTCTGAATTCTGTCTTTAGGAAACTATAGATTATACGTTAGATAGCAGTGGGTGTGCATGATTAGAGTGATTCCAAAACACGGAGCGCGTCGTAACTGCGGGGACAGCAGAAACATGTATGTGCACCCTTTGAAATGTTTCCCTTATTATTCCTTAAAGCATTCTTTTATTATTCGATAACATATTGCATTAGTACATTCCGTCTTCCCCTTGCGCTCACGCATAAACATCGAAAATCGCACATTAATATTCAGATTTTTTAAATTGTGAATTATACTATCCAGTAATTTCGGTGGCAAACTTGTTTTGTAGGCGTATCACGCGATCTTATTGTATCGTGTCTTTCCCATAGTCCAGCACGCTGTACATATTTCTAAACAAGCAGACGATGCAGAATGTTATTAGTTTGTAAACAGCAACCAGTGTTCCTTGTTACACGTACATATATCGTTATTCGAAATGTATGTGGCTTTAAAACTTTGACCATAACTGTCCACTGTTTCTATGCTGAGATGTGACACCTTGGAAGAGATAAAGAGGAACTCGGAGGGGGGGGGGAGCCACATCTGGCTCGCAGACCTCCCTCAGCGCATCTGGACAGTGATTTCCCAGTATAAACCAAACCGCCCAATATATCTTCTTCAAGAGAAATATTATCTTCCTCGTGAAAAATATAATGCTTAATTCATTCATATGAGGGTAATACAAATCCGTAAGGGAATAATTTGAGTCTGAGTAAAATTTGAATAGCGTGCCATGCACGAATGTTTCAGGTGGATTTAAGAAGTATAGGTTTTCTTTTGGAGCCCGACTGGAGCTGGTGAAAAAAACGATTGCTATACTGTCACTCCATGTTACACAAATACACATACACGCACGCGCAAATGGTGTAGTTCTCATGAAGCTTAGGCACATGGTTAAACGTAGGAAGTGCGCTTTTGTTCGTGGTATTTAATGACTGTTGTTCTCCGCTTACTCGCCAGCTCTTGAAAGTACGCAAACGGGTTTCCTGGAGAAGTCATGCAGCACGGAGCAGATTAGAATGGCAATCCGGTTAAAGGGCCGCCTTTTAAACACAAATCAACTTCAAATCACTTTTAAGCCACTTAGATATACACGCCAAGGCAGCATGCTAATGCACTTTTCATTGCCAAAGGTCTCAAAGAATGGGGTGGAGATTAGAGAAAAACTGCTTGTCCGAATGTGAGCGCTGGTTATGGGGGTGTTTTTTAACTTAATTTTATTAAACTTCGTTGCCAGTCCATTCCTCTGACTCCCTCTTTTTAGGAATAGCTGGAGGGAGAGCTGGAAGTGGGTTAAGCCCGTCATAACGAGTTGAAACGAAGCAAAAACTTTTTTTCATAGGACAGTAGTAATTCAGGAGGTTCACTGAAAGATGGCGAACGAAGAAAAGCAGGCTATGTGACATAAAAACGGAAATATGGGGCAGCAAAATATTTTAAGGAGTAGGAATTACTTCAAAATTAAGAGTGATGTTCTACTTACAACAGTCATGTTCACTGGCAAATATCAGCTATCTGAAGCGCTCCCCCTACTGGGGGAACAGAAATGAAAACGTAATGTACAGAGCTATAATCAGTAATTTGTTAAACTGACATGTCAGAAATTACTTATAGGTTTTGTTGTACATCAGTGTTTGGAAGTGGCATGACCATCCGCATATGCATTTCTGTGGAAGTGGAAGCGTTCCTCAGCCAGAGAAAATGAGGAAAGTCACTCACCTTTGCCGCTTACAAATACATGAATGATTAATATGTGTCACTGGCAATTTCTACACTGGCCTGGGGTGTTGCAACCCACTGAAAACCTGAAATAGTCTCCTTTATGGGTCTTACCCCAGTACAAAAGCCTCGAGGTATCCAACAAAAAAGCGACTTCGTTCCTTACCCTGTCACGCATTACCAGCCTGAGAGGAATGTTATTTTAGAGCTGCAGGAGCTCCTTGAATGAGACACAAACATAAGGCCATCATTATACTCGGGGAACTACCGCCTCCAGGCACTTAAATAGGACTGGGAATGTGCAAAAGTTTCCTCGAGGGCGTAAAACAAATTTCTGCATCAGAGGTGCTATAATAAATGGAAACTGGAACAGGGATCCAGAAAGAGGTCTCGAAGGTTTCACTTGGAGGTTCTCTAATTCTATATCACTGCAGGGTATGTCGACGTTGCCCCCCCCCCCCTCCTTCATAGAGAAAGCGAAGCCCACAGCCACACCCCCTCAACGTTATGAAATTCTGATGAGTTGACAGATGACAGAATCAGTACGCTAATCATTCAGAATCGTGTCAGCTTTGTATGAAAGTGAGGACAGAAAGGGGGGAAATCAACCCGAAGGCTATCGTCTGCATTTTCACACGGACAAGAATGTTTTCGAAGTCTGGATGAGCGGGGTAATTTAACGGCACGCTGTTTCAGGCGAGGCAGACAGACAGATCGCTGACGTAATTTTAACTATGTTCAAATTTAGTGGCTTTCCGTTTTCTTTAAAACGATACCGATATTAGCATTTTTGCATGTTGTGTGTTGTTACAGGCAATGTCACTAACTGTCTTCAGCGTTAATTCAGCGTAATTTACCAGCTCCTTCAGATGGAGTGGTCTGTTTTTCATTTTTTTGATCGATTAACTTACGGAAGGTGTTATAATGAACTTGTAGATACGATACCGGAAAGTAGGCTATCACTAAAACCTGGCTTTTTAATATTTAACATAGACCCATTCAATTTTTCACTTTCGGCATCAGTCTCAGTCACAACGTAGGGAAACTTGCTCTGGTCCTCCGCTGCTTTATAACCCTATAATGTTAAGACAAAAATTAAGATGCCAACGGCGACGTCATGTACATTTTACAAAGCGAATAAGCATGGATTTGCTTTAAGATTAATTGAAAACTCCGTTTTGAAGAGCAACGCCGTTCCATTTGTGAAAAATGTTACTTAAATGTTGTTTTTAATGCTCTCAAACGTTTCGATGACTAAACATATTGTGGGTGAAAGTATGTCGAAAAAAAATTAAATAGAAAATCGGCTCAGTGAGGAGGAGGTGGTGGCAGGACTGGGGGGCACAGGGGTAGGGGGTAACAGATGACCACGCGCCCAGACTGGGTATTGTTCCAACGCCTCGAGGATAAGCGCGCGCTTGCCTGCTGCTGCCTCCCTGTCGTGGACTGAAACTTTGGAGCTCTCCTGCTCTTATTCTTTTATTCAAATGCCCATCTTTTCGCCTACACCACATGCCACTATTGACCTTTTATGCTTCCTTATTATTTTACTTTTCCACCATCTCATTCTCGGCAATACATGCACGTCGCACAGCCATTACTGAAAGATGAAGGATTGTACAGATTCTTAATTTTTTTTAGTAGTTTCATAAATTTGAAGTCCTGTGAACATTGACCAAACAAAATCGATATATTTCAAAACATAATTAAGTATCGGTAATTGCTCAAAATACTGCCGTTCACGTCAAACCTTAAACAATATTACAAGGAATTACGAAACCGTAGTTTTTGTCTTTGTTCATATGTTTTATTTATTTAATGAAATCTATTACCTGACACTTGTCCTACTTCAAGAACAACCGTCGGTGGTCGCGGTGTATCCCCTCCCTTATTCTCTCCCCCTCCCCTACAGTGTCATGTATTCGTCCCATCCTACGCAGTTTTCTCTTATTTCTCTTGTCTACTTCTTCTCGGGAACAACGATCTAACTTTCGCAACAACGATTCATCGTCTTGCCGATTCATAGTCAGAGGGAATATTACCCACTAACCCTGTTTTTTCATGTCACGGCGAGACAGACGCTTACTGAAATGGAAATACTACTTAAGTGCCGGTGGGAATACTTCCTGATTTTGGCCAATGCGTTCATGTCACCTGCGTTCATGTAAGTAAGGTGAAAGAGTGGAGAAATGTGGAGAGTTTCGGACGTTGTGCGCAGCTGAGACAGAGGGGAACCGATGCAACAGTCAAGAAAGGGTGTGTGTGGTCTGTAAGTGGTTTGTGTAAAAATAATTATGGTAATTAATTAGTTCATTATTCGCATAATAAATTTGTCTGTCTAGTAACAAGTACAGATTGATCCAAAGACATACTTAATTACTGTTGTTTCTAATTATAGCGCAACAATCATGGCATAACTAAAATTATTATCATTGTTGTGGTCTACTTATTGCATATACCCAGACTAAAAGGCACACGCATACTCTAATTCAAACCATATACGCTGGATGTGTATGGACAATAATTAAAGACATAGGAGTTCATGCAATGTACGGGAGCTGTGTATGAATGGCATTTAAATTTAGGCATCTTAAGTCTCCTGCTGTCTTGTCGTTTCGATCCTTCATTTGGAAGAAATCGAATAATACCGTTAATGTCCTTACAAATGAGAAGAATGCATTTTAAGGAGTCGATTCGGCGGTGCAAATTGAACCAGTGTTATTGCTATAATGATTATTATTAATAATAACATTATTATTAAATGCATTAAAATAGCAAGAGCCATCTTACCAACATACTCGAAGATAATCCATGCTCGGAAAAAAAATCACTTTTAAAATTTATGTGTGAATACGAAAACATACATATCGAACATTTCACGGCAGAAAATAATACGGCAGTTATTGAAGCCTTCCCCAAATCGGGAAAAACTTCTCTAGACTGCTGAAAGAAGAATTTCTATACCTGAATAGCAGACCGTGGTTTGGGCGCGCTGTTCCAGTAACGGGAAAGAGAAGCATCCAGAGGAAACACACACGGTAGAAAGTCTATGTACTGCACGGACGGTCTCCAAAGATGCTTGTCTTAACCACCTGATCTCATCCTCATATACAAAGAAAACTGGCATTAAAATGCGGTGCCTTCTGGCGCTCCGGTGTTTCGAAAAGCAGAATTGATGCGTAGTGTACATTAAATCCTAGTACTATGCTACTGATTATGTGAGGGACTCGGCTTTCAGCACATTCCTTTGCTTTAAGACAGCAGCACGGGGTGCTGGTAATAATTTTAGTGTAATATAGCCCAGCACAGTCAGGGCGACAGCATGGGTCATAATTCCAGCAGTCACTGGCCAGCTCTGTGCATATTTCAGGAACAACAGGCCGTTTGCCCTGCTTATTCAGGGATATATGCGTTCGACGCCGGAGTTCAACAGTTTGTATTTGACAATTCACGTTTTCTTATTTAGTATTGCATTTTCTTAATGGTAGGTACATAGGTATATATTTGCGTGTGTGTTATAAGTAAGTTGAATGTGTCTTAGATCTATTCAGGTTTTTTGCTCATGAAAATGATGACAGTGTACAGTTCTTTGACCCTAGTTGGTTCACCATTTATACTCCGCCGCATAGACTACTTCTAACGCTGATGTTTAAACTGAGACCAGTTCAACTGCCTGTAATGTGTGTCTGTGGTGTATTTCTTGGTAGCTAATCGTACTGCCGTATTGCCAGCTACCTGTATGTCTGCACAGAATGACTTGTCTTATTTACACTGTGCGTACATCGTGGACCCTGAGAATTGCTATTTTGTCTCTCTGTATACTGGTATATGATGGGATGACAACGAAGTTGTTTGGCTTTGTCGCTTCGATCATTTGGGCAGGGTGCTGTGTAACGACATCCTCGGCCTGAAGGTGGCCGGTGACCCAGTACTGACGCCCAACACGGTGTGTCTGCGCCTGGCCGGCCTGACCAAGCGGCAGATGCGGCTGTGCGTGCGTAGCCCGGACGTGACAGCCTCTGCACTCCAGGGCATCCAGGTTGCTCTGCATGAGTGCCAGCATCAGCTCCATGACCAGCGGTGGAACTGCTCCTCACTGGAGAGTCACGGAAAGCTGCCCCACCAGAGCGCCATCCTCAGCAGGGGTGAGTGTCACGGGGCCCATGGGGTTCCGCGGTCTGGAGGCAGCCAGTGAAGGAGGACGTAATTAGCTAGGAAGAGAAGGGAATGGGGAACTGGTGTGTGGGAGGAGTAATGGAAGACAGATGAGGGCACATATAGAGGAAACGTCCTTACAAGAGGGGCGGATATTTTAGTTTGGTTTGGAGTAACAGTGGCATAATGAATCTGAAACAACCGGAATTGAGTATAAAATGCAGGTGTCAAAAAACACGAATGTCTGTCTCTGTAGACCTTACCTAAGGTGCCGTGTCACCTCTTGCAGGCTTCCGTGAGAGCGCCTTCACACTGTCCTTGTTGGCGGCGGGCGTGGCTCATTCCGTGGCGTCAGCCTGCAGCTTGGGGAAGCTGCGAGGGTGTGGCTGTGAAGCCAAGCGCCGCCTGGACGATGACAAAATACGGCTGAAGCTGACGCAGCTGCAACTGCAGACGCTGAGGGGGGCGTACGGACCGCCCGCCTCGCCCGCCCAGCTGGGGTCCCAGCGCTCGGAGCTCTTGCCCAATCCCGCGCACCCAATAGCCCTTCTCGACCCTCTCCCAGATGACATCTCCCCCGTGCAGGACACCTGGGAGTGGGGGGGCTGCAGCCATGACGTCCGATTCGGCGAGCGCTTCTCCCGTGACTGGCTGGACTCCCGGGAATCCCCGCGTGACATTCATGCTCGCATGCGGATGCACAATAACCGAGTGGGCCGACAGGTGAGAAGTGACATCCAGCACGCTAAGGTCTCAATATTTATGGCCAGACATATTAACCAATAAGCTGTCAAGCTGCAGTACAACTTTGGATCAGATCGACAAAAAACTGGTCTGCAGATGTGACTTTGAACCATGAATGGCGCCTCAGCCTTAGTATAAATGGAAAGAAATGAGGGACAGATCGTTTGCACAGCTTTTGCAGAATGTGAGTTTGGCCCTCTAACTCATAATTAGCTTGGTACCTGCTCGTGTTCAGTGTTTTACCCAATCAGGAGCTTGCATTCCCCCGGACAGGTAGTAACAGACAACATGAAGAGGAAGTGCAAGTGCCACGGGACGTCGGGCAGCTGCCAGTTCAAGACCTGCTGGTACGTGTCTCCAGAATTTCGGCTGGTGGGGGCGCTGCTCCGTGACAAGTTTCTCTCGGCCATCTTCATAAACTCCCAGAACAAAAACAACGGTGTGTTCAACCCCCGCACCTGGGGGGGAGCGGGAACGGGAAAAGAAAGGGGACGCCGACGGCCAGTCTCCCGGGAGCTGGTCTACTTCGAGAAGTCGCCTGACTTCTGTGAGCGGGAGCCAGCCCTGGACTCTCTGGGCACTCAGGGGCGCATCTGCAACAAGAGCAGCCCCGGAATGGACAGCTGCAGCTCGCTGTGCTGCGGGCGTGGCCACAACATCCTAAGGCAGACCCGCAGTGAGCGCTGCCACTGTCGCTTCCACTGGTGCTGCTACGTGCTGTGCGAGGAGTGCCGCGTCACCGAGTGGGTCAACGTGTGCAAATGAGCATGCCGCTGCCCCCCCCCCCCCCCCCGCC
>JAODJW010000106.1:8023291-8040567 GCA_026777045.1 Hyperopisus bebe | reverse complement strand
CCCCCCCCCCCCCCCCCCCCCCCGCCCACTGCGGAGCATGCTCTGTCCTCTGCTGGCCACCAGAGAAATGCCCCCCCCTACACACGAAGCCTCCCTTCCTTACATTATCTGCTTATCCACTTTTCCTCTGGTTTTATCCTCATCTGGGATCCATTTTATTTTTGTTGCTGTTGTTACTCACAAAATTCCAAGTCTGAGACTGAGAATGAGGTGACTTAAGACATTTATCTTTCCTCCCCATTTGGATCATCCTCTCGCCAGTTGAACATACCCCGGTCTGAACATACTTTCCTCTTCTGAAAAATGAAAACAGAGAGCAAAGCAGGAACCGGACAAAGTAAAAAAAAAAAAAAAGTCGATACGATGTCGGTGTACATTACGGAATGTATTTTTTATAAACGTTTTGTTTTGCCTTGTTACTTTCATTTCTGTTCGGACATTGCTATTGTATTTAATGAGGGGGATGACTCCTTCGAGACTTTCATGCCACATGAGTAGGTGTATCTAGTTAAGGTTTTAAAGGGCTTTTGCTTTGGATCTGTGAGGAGAGGTGAGGAGAGACAGTGGAGTGTTGAGGTCAACAGTGGACATTAAGGGTGAATTGTTTCTGAACCTTTTCTGGGCTTCCTGGTCTTGGGCTTCAGCTTGCCGTGGATTCGTTCCGAGCCGAAATGGAAGGAGAGAGACCTGCTCACTGCCGTTGAGACTCAGGACTCAGGCTCTGTGTCCTCGCAGTGAAACTGAGGCCCCTGGGGGCAACAGCGCATTGGTCGTCCGGCAGCCATGATAGCTGAAAGGCCATATTCTGCATATTTAATTAGAAGCCGGGAGATTTGTAGCACAGCACCTACTACCGAAAGGTAACCCAGAATAAACAATTCAAAAGTCCTCGACATTTCCATGAGTTCGTTTGCAGAGTGAGCTGTTGACACGAGATGCGACATCTTTGTGTTTGAACGTGCATCATTCTCAGCCACGGGGAACCATTCACTGCATGCTGCCAAGCCCCCCCTGTCCCTGCTTGCTCAGCTGCCATGGAAACAGACTTGACCACTGTCTGATTTACATGCCTCCTTAGCAGGAGCTGCCGGATAGCTGTGTGTCGCCTGGACCCACGACCCTGGGGATTACACCTTCCTCAGTGACAGCGGTCGACTCACACTTTTTTGCTGCTCCTCTTCCAAATCAAACCAGACCTGAGGCACTTGAACAAATGGGGGGGGGGGGGGGCTGAAAAAGACAAATAACAAAGGTGAGCATCACGGAAAGGTGTGGACTAAAGATTCAGTCAGCATTTCATCATTCCTCTATTATTTCACTCCGCTGTTCCCCAGAGCTGCTGGCAGTGGGGATTTCCTGTCGTTGTTTCTCCCATCTGTGACACAGGGAGACGGGAAGGCCTCTTCAGCTCTCCCTCCCTCCCTCTCCCTCTCCCCCTCTCTGTCACTGCAGCCCCTGACAAAAACACGGCAACACACTTTGCTCCCAGGATAATGAGAACCAGACATGGCCTATACAGCGAAAGAAGGAGAAGGCGAGGAGAGACAGAGAAGGAAGCGAGACAGAAACTGATGCCATGCCCGGCATGAAACAGCGAAGATTAATAATGAGTTCATTTAGGTATGTAGAGGAGCAGAATAGACAGAGACAGCAGACACACAAACACACACTTTGAGATACATTGTGCCACTGGCTAAGAGTGAGAGGCAGTTACGATTCCTTTATGTAAAAAAACAAACATATGTTACATAAACTTTTAATTCTTTAGATATTCTTAAGGCGCTTATACAAGGAACAAGCCAGGTCAAGAATCGAGATCTGCACATTTCTGCAATGCGCTCCTCTAACATCTGGTAACAAGCAGCCGTTTTGAGCGGTAGGTGAAGACAGAGAAACAAACAAGATGCAGCAAAATCTATCTTGGTAAACAGTGGGAGACATATGCTCCGAGACCCCCACTCCTCTGCCCTCTGATTTTAGAGGGACTTGGAGTGGGAAGGCGGTTAGCAGATGCTAGAATCCAGCTACCCAGAACATCAAAGGCCCCCCCTCAATGTGCAAGTCCTCATTAGTTTTGCAAGCGTAGCTGAAGAGACTTGTGTTGGTATATTAGGAGGGCCATGCGTTGGCAAACACTTCAGAGGAAAGATTTCTTTCAATTACACTGCCCCCCCTCCAATGCGTCTACTACCACTGCAGCTCACTGTAACCCCCCTATAACCCCCACTAACTACCAATACACACACTGCACAGCCCCCTACTCGTCACTTCACCCCATAATCTGGCCTGCAGCTGCACACATAAAGGCTGTTTCTTGCAGCTTCTTCTTCAGCCACTGGCCGAAGCGAGCATCGGTTGCAGCACCAGTGGTGAACAGCAGTGCGCGTACACTGCCAGTGAAGGACACTGGAGTCTCAACATTTCATTATGTCTGTTAACTTGTTTAAACACTTAACGTATCAACAAATATGAACTAGCTGGTACCCAAGGGCTCTGATGCTGCCCTGTGTTAACACAGATTTATCAGCAGAGAACCAATGCAAGTGTCTGGGCTATTTGCCAGGGCTGGTTTTGGGCCTTGCATAAGCTTTCATTAACTATGAGTGATTTGTTGCACAAAAGTAGTCATTTTACAAAATACTTTAGCTGATGTCCTGATTATCATTTGTGAGGCAGAACTTAATAGTCAATGGTTATGACCAAGGAACCGTGGATTAAATAATCACCACTTTATTTAATGTAGAAGAGAAGTCAAAGTATTTATAATCTTTAGAATATTTTGATTTTTTGTTACAGTTTTTACTATTACATTAAGATTATCGTAAAAACAATTAAATTTAGCAGGACAGGAGTTTTCATTTTATTTTAATCACCGCATAAATCGACAGCTCAATCAAGACTAATTACTGAAGAACTTGGCTGGAGCAAAAAATACAGTGTTTGGCGAATACTGCAATGTGAAACACGACTTTTGCAAAGGTCATACATAAGGACAACTAATTAGACAACCTACCGTTTGCTTAGTTTTTACTGATTAGAGGAAACTAAATAAATTACAAAGATATATTAAAGTCTTGTTTCATAAATTGTTTGCACTTTGTGTAACCTTTAAGACTATTGTTCGTGCCTCAAAAGATTACATACTTAAGATCAAAATCGTATATGAAATTATATCATTCCTTTTACCTTTGTTTCTTAACTAGCAACGCTTTGTCTATATTTAGTAGCAAGTACAAGATCATGGCTCTTCCTGGTCTTTTTCGGGTGGCCTATGAAAATGACATTATTTAAAAACCATTTCACTTCGTGTCTTTGATAAGTACATTTACTAATGACGTACATTAACAGAAATCAGGCACAATGCCGTATAGATAGACTGCAGCGAGCTTTTGCCATATTTGGGAGAGATCCAGTACTGGATGGATAAGACGGCCGGGGTTGGCAAGTTATTTCCAGTTTGCAGTTAATATCTCACCTTAATACCTTCTGAATGCAATGTCTTCTGAAGAAAATACTGTTAGATAACACTAACAAATGTCGGGCGATTATAAACGTCCGATTAATGGTCGACTTTTTCTTTCGCGAAATCGGTCAGTTAAGGAACTCCTTTGATGTGAAGTTCCTCGGGCTGATACAAATGTAACTTTTCTTTATTTATTCCTTATTTTATATCGGCCTAATATTATGTCTCTTGTGGGCCTACAGCGCTCAAGCACATTCTGTCCTTTTTAAGATTTAGTTTCCATGTTGAGCTCTGCCAAACGCGCTCATTTGGCAGGCGATGACATATGATTAATTTATTAGCTGATTCATTAATTTCCTCACTTAAGGCCACGTTTTCCACCCCTACATGTTGCTGTTGCCTACATTTTGTATTTGTTTAATTAAAAACTAAGTTATACCTTACGTTCGTCTAATAGGAAACACTGTAAAATGTATATATTTTTGCATTCATGAGCAGAAAAAGTCAGTTAAATCTGACCTGAAGCCACTCTAATACCAGTACTTGTACACAACAAAACGCACACAGCCCATCATCATCCGTCCGCAATACGAGCGCGAAAGTGATGCGAAGAAAACAGCGCAGATGGAGAGCAGCGGTGACGATGACAACTGGCGCAGATAATTCTCGCGAGTCTCCAGACCTCCCATACACGCATTTGGACCTTTAACCCAAAATATCGCGATGCTTTCTAGCTGTCACTTGCTCAAATTCAGCTGCCGTTACCATTAGAGGTAAGTGATGAGGCGTGCGGATGAATGGTAAAATATCGATAATATTTGGAGAGCAAAACGCCGGATAATCGCCTACAGCAAAGACAAATTCACGATTTAATGATTTACTGCTGCAGTGTCACGGTAGGATTTGGGGTTGGAAGTGGCTTTCGCAGTTGCATTGGCAGCTGTCTGTGTCGTGACTGCAGGAGGAAGACGAATTATAAAGATGTCAATCGCTGGTGAAATATAACATTGCTATCTTACATGATAGCAATATACGTGTGCGCATGTAACTCTAAATAACTGTTTGTATTTAAACAGTGCCGCCATTGATTTAATTTGCTGAAGGTGAACGACGTTTATGAACACAATTTGTGTCTCGGATAGTGTCAAAGTGTTATATTTATATTCTGTATACATTATGTTACAATAAAACAAGGATATTTCGCTGAATCATTTTGTGCGTAGACAATTATATTATTAATGTTTGGAAATTCTTATTAATAAAATAACATCTAATTGTAGTGTAGTATAATACATTTATATCACATTATTCTATAGCAACGCGTGATTACTTAATATTGTTAAATTTTTGTTTTTAAATTGTAAAACTATTGGACAGATTCAGAGGAAAAAAACGTAGTACATTTCGCTCCGAGGAACTAGCCTGCTTGTTCTATAAAATCTGATAATTGTAAATTAAGAGTAATTATAAATTAAGCAAATGTCCCCACAATGTGGCAAGATCCTGTTATTTTGACGCCGTGGGACCATTTTTTTCTGCCACCACAAGGGGAAATTCAGTTTTATAAAAATCTGTGACGACAATCAAAAAACTAAAGATGCCAAAAGCCTTGCATTTTGTTTGGTTACCTATGGTTGAGGTTAGGGCTGGGTAGGGGTTAAGGTCATCATTGTTGAGATTAGGGTTTTTCTCCATCAAAATGAATGGAGAGTCCCCACATGGATATGAAAATAGGTGTGTGTGTGTGTGTATGTTCATTACTGGGATGCACATTAACACTTTCTCCTTCTGCAGATATGCTAATACACAGTTAAATTCTGCTTTGGCAAAATGCCTCGTGGTAATAATGCAGATTAATTATGTCCTGCTTTGGTACCTGTAAAATCATGTTTAGACAATTAACCTGTAAAGTCTGTTAAGGTCTAGCTGTATAGGTGAAATATAAGAGCAGCTACATCTTGATGTAAGGTTTGTAGTATTTATTGCTCCTGTAACATGTCAAGAGGGGAAAAGCACAGCAGAAATACTCAGTTCAGTTCCATTTGCCGTCCGTCTGTCCATCTATCCATCCATCCATCCATCCATCCATACATCCATCTTTCAACCATTTATCCTTTCCAAGTCACTCACGAAGAGTCACCTCGACTGAGTGCAGAATGCCGCTGATCCTGATCAGAGATGACAGGGCCAGCTCAGTTCAATTTAATTCAATTTAATTCATTTTCATAAAGTGTCCTTCCCAGCATAGTTGCCCCACAGTGGTTAACAAAGAACTGAGCAGTGTCACTGACTGACATACAACATTCTAGGGTAACAATAGTGAAGATGAAGAGTGAATGAAAGCCAGAAAACGACAGAGCAGAGGAAACAAAACTCCATAATTTAATATAAGAGAAAAAAACTCTGGTGCTCCAAGGTCAACTGGCTGCACGCTGGTAATGCTGGTAACGCTGGTAACGCTGGCCTAATTCACCGAGCAGCCTCACCAAGAACTCACGCTTAGGTCATAGGCGTTATCTGACAGGTTAAAGAAGCACGGCTCACTTAGGGATATTGCCATTTTCCTCTCCGTACCTGTTCCACCCGTGCATCTGACCGAATCCCCTGTCCGTCTTCCAGACCACAGGCTGCCTGGACGAGCAGAAACACAGCCGCGATCCAGCGGAGCCCCCGCCTCGAAGCCGACACGGACCCAGAGCCTGGAACGGGAGAAGAGTGTAGCCAGAAGGCACGTAGGCCGCAATGGGGAACATTTTCGGGAACCTGCTGAAAAGCCTGATTGGGAAGAAGGAGATGCGCATTCTGATGGTGGGGCTGGACGCAGCTGGGAAAACCACCATCCTGTACAAACTCAAGCTGGGAGAGATCGTCACCACCATACCCACTATAGGTAGGGAGTTTGTGCTAATGCATGCGTGTCTGCGGAGTGCATTTATTCAGTATTCTGGAGATGTGTGTCGCAGTTGGGAGTGTGAAAATGGAGGATGTGTACAAGCTGCACTCTGGCAGGACTCCATGTGCTCGCTCCACTGCTAGTACTATTGTTTTCTCTCTAGTTATCGCTGCGATCTGTGGCTCGAACCAACAGATATGTCACCCCCCCCCCCTCACCCCGACACACACACACACACACTCTCAGGTTTCAACGTAGAAACGGTGGAGTACAAGAACATCAGCTTCACGGTGTGGGACGTGGGCGGCCAGGACAAGATCCGGCCTCTCTGGAGACACTACTTCCAGAACACCCAAGGTCAGTCTGCAGGGCGTTTAGCCCTGGAAAGCAGGGCCCTCAAATGGGTGCACGTCCAGCAGGGTACTGAGCCACATAAACACTGAGCGGCTTGGTCTCTTTGTGCCTCGGGGAAGAAGAGAAGAACATGCCGTGTGCTGCGGTGGGGAGCAGGACACCAGGGGCCAGCTAGGGGTCAAAGTAGCACCCAGAGCTAATGGCTGTTTGGCACTCTTTTCAGATTTTTTCTTCTTTATGATTATGCCTCTAATGCATTTTGAGCTTTGGAATCCCGTTTCCGACAGCCGTTTTAACAAATCATGTTGCCTCCAGCTTCTTCTCTGCAGAATTGAAATTTTTTTTTTGTTTGCTGAAACACATCATTTCAAATGAACTGCCAGATCGGTCCGCCAAGTCGGCTGGATCTGGCGGTTAACCAGATCAGATACTGGAAATGTGTCTTTAAAAATCCCAGTGCCAGGGTTCAAATGTAGAGGTCCAGTTGTTGCATTATTTAAAAAATTGGTACCACAGCATTAGTTAAAATTGTTTAGATAGTCCAAATATGCTACAGTTACAGTTATTTACATATATTTATTAAGCCAATAATTATCTTGTATCCCCCATCTCTGAATGATTCTGCGTACCTTTGATCATTATTTTGAGGTTCGCTCAAGTTATTCACCCTCCATTAATCTGACAAAATAACCAAAAAAAGCTTGAAACGGCACTGGCAGGACTGATCTTCGTGGTGGACAGCAACGACCGGGAGAGGGTGAACGAGGCGCGGGAGGAGCTGATGAGGATGCTGGCAGAGGACGAGCTACGAGACGCTGTCCTGCTGCTCTTTGCCAACAAACAGGTGCCCCCCCCCCACTCAGAAATCTGCCTGTTCACTAACAGAGACCCATATTCCACAAAGTCAAGCTGTTTTTAGTTCTCAGTATTGGGGGAAAATGGGTTTTTAGACTGTCAGCCAGAGGACTTTATTGTTTTGCATTCTCTCTCTCTCTCTCTCTCTCTCTCTCTTTGTTTAATGGTTCACTCAGAATACTTCTGTTGATTGCTGCTGTTTTCTCAGATCTGCTTTTATAATTTCTTTTATAATCTTGCCTTCTCTTAATATCTCATTCCTTTTTTATGCAGAATTGGAAATCCTTAGCAACGCGTAGGTTAAATGTGTGGAGAGATGCATTCTAGCCTGTGACGCTCCCCCTGCAGGACCTGCCCAATGCCATGAACGCGGCCGAGATCACGGACAAACTGGGCCTGCACTCCCTGCGGCACCGTAACTGGTACATCCAGGCCACCTGTGCCACCAGCGGCGACGGGCTGTACGAGGGCCTGGACTGGCTGGCCAACCAGCTGAAGAACAAGAAGTGAGCCAGGCCTGACGTACAAGGGCGTGCCAGAGAGTCTGTGTCCTCGTCGTCGTTGTTATTGTTGCTGTTCTGTTGTTGGGTGGGTGAGTGTTGGCTGGATCTTTGGCACACGTGCTCACACACAGGTCAGACAGTGAGCCGCTGCATGCCGATTTGGCCGAATGTCTTGTTGATGAAAGTGGGAATACTGCGAGTCAGGTATCTGTCAGTCGTTTGTGTTTATTTGCAGAATGTCAGATTGAGGTTATATGGGAGCAGGGGAGGGGTGTCACTAAAGATTTTGGACCCCATGAAAGCATATCATGCTGGGCCCATGGAACCGACACCAGTCCAGTTTTTTACCAAATTATTTAAGCCCCCCCCCCCCCCTCGTTTCCTGTTAAGATCGTCCTGTTAAGATGGTATGTCACATTTCAAGGTGTCTCTTCTGGAATGAGGTGTCGTACCTGCGTTTTGTGAGTTTGTGACTTTTGAGTGGAACGAGAAAATACTTTGGTTGTAAAGTCTCTGTGTGGCCTCGCAGACTGCGAATAAGTGTCCGTGTCGATTTGACAAATGGCCCTACTTCTCAGCCGTGGGCAGTGGCTGAGAAAATGGTGTAACTTAGCTCCATCTGTTTTCTGGGTTTGGTTTTGTTAAATGCTGGCGTGCAACTAATCTGTCTAATTAGATTCAAAACTTTAAGTCAATTCAGTTGTTCTTTCATTCAGCGTTTTTTTTTTTTTTAACGTAATAGCTACGGATCCAGCAGAAGCTGCTTTTTTTCAATACAGTTTATTACAAGCTGTGACTGTCATCGTGCATTTATTTGGTTTTGCTGTTTTTTTTTTTAATTAACGCTACTATATTTAAAAGGAGCTGCTGTTGAAGGGAGACAATGACAGCCACACAGACATAGCTATACACGCATAACAGCAGGCATCCTGGAATTACGACCGAACAAACGCTGAAAACACTTTGCTGTGTATTTTCTACTCCAGTTCATTTTCTCTTCCCCTCTAAGCCGTTCTGGCTGTCAGTAACATCAGCTTCCTGCGAAGTCGCCTGGACATGGGAACAGTGTCTCGCTGTCATCGTTTTACTTGAGCTGCACTTACGTCGTGTTTGAGGTTGGCAAAGTACCGGAATGGAGCCCTAGCGCTTCACTCAGAGGCTGTGCATCCATCCACGCCGCCGCAATACCCTCTGCTGCGTGCGAAACATACCGTTGCCAGGCTTCGCATGGCCAGAAGAGCTGGGAATGAGCTCACACAGTCGATTCATCTGCTTCGTGCAGGAGACAAACAGGAGGACGGCAGGCTGCACGCGGCGCATTTCCACATGTTCTGCAAGTGTACTTCAGGGGGAGACCAAGAAACATGATTTAATCTCTGTGTCGGTTTGCATTATTTCTGTAAATATTTCTCTTGTTTCTTCGTAGTGATACGTGCATCGTCAGCAACACGGCAGAAACTAAATAGTCTGCTCATTCCCGGGTTGAAAATGTAGTAATCTGCCGTACAGTGATTTTACTTTCCTGATATTTAGTGGACATTAAGTCAGATTGATTCGGATAATATTCATTCTCCGATTAATGGTGACGTAAGTGTGAATGGAGTTTTCTGTTATTCGTAACAGGCCTCTAGGTTATTGCTGTTCGTGTAGCCTGCCTGACAGGCCTGACGGTCCTCCGCACGCTGCATTTTAATGATCATGCACAGCGCCATGCGTGGGAGTAATGCTTCTGCATCTCTCTATGTGAACCACCTTCTGACTGCGCCTGCAGACACTCGTGGAAATAATCCACAATAAAGCATCCTGAGTAAGTCACTTTTTTTAAACACTAGGAGGAATTATGTATATTTTACTCAAATTGGTCTGAGAATTCAAATGGTGTAAAATTCCACATTCTTGTATAATGTCTTATTTAGCTTGTAATTATTGCCCGTGTATTTCAATTTAATATAAGAATGTGTTATTTTATTTTTGGAAAGTTTTTGATGTTCAATCCATTGGCTTCTCTTAAAAATGTGACTTTTTGGTGTAAGTTTACTGTTCAATTTTAATAGCTATACCAACTGAAAATATTTTTTAGCAATGAAAAATTTATCAGGTTATCGTGTGATTCATTTTTGCAGTCATTGTGTACTGCTTTATAGGGAGAATAGATCCGTTCTCTTTCTGTTTGAATGGCCCTGTTTTTTTTTGAAGATGATCACCTTAATTATTTATTTACATATCCAGCTGAATAAGGTCAGCAGAGTGAAACTGATTTATATGTCACAGATAATTCACTAAAATTCAGCATTAATAAAAAAGTGTGCCAGTGTACATCCATCTGTTTGTCTGTCCATCCATCCGTTTGTCTTTCCATCCATCCTCCAGTGCCAGACAGACATGTTAGCAAATGCTTCACTACTTCACTAAACAGTTTCTTCAGTTAATTGTTTTCATGAAAATGCAGGTGCTGAGCCAAAGAGGTCATTAAGCCCAAAAAAAATCTTGGGGGGGGGAGGGGTGGTTTGGGTAGAATTTTTTTTGTTCATTAACAAAAATGATGCTGTCCTCTCACTTTTGTGTGGCATGGATTGTCTTAAATGCGCTGTCATCATGTGCTACATGGAAGCTGACATCATTTCCTCATCACGGTCTTATGTGGCTTTGGCTTTTTAAACACTTAGAGACACATTATTTTTTAAATTGTCTATTGGGCAGTCTGCCTTCATTAAATAAAGAGTGACTCTCCTGACAATGTTGCTTCAAGTTCTTTGCCCTACTTATAGATTTATGTGTTTTTAGGGGGCGAAAGGCTAATGATTCGATATCCCCTGGAAACATAAATGTCAAAGCCTGCCTAGTGTCCCAGTGCTCTCTGTCCCCCTCGTGTCATGGGGGTGACGGGGGGGGGGGGGTGGTTCGCTGCCGTTCACGTCACGCGGTGCTCGGTCCGGGGCCACCTCTCGAGGTCCATTTCATTACAGTTGGAATTGGTCGGGACCAAGGTCAAAAGGCCTCCTCTCACAGACACTGGGAACCAGCCTGAGCACGCCTGGCTTTTTAGGAGTGAAAGAGCGTTGAAAAAAATGGACTTATGTCAGAAGCCCCTGGAAGGGGGGGGGCATGGTGTGTGGGTACAGCTAGAGTCATTTCAGTTAAGGGGGTAATTTACTAAACTCTCTAACAACCGTCCCCCCCCCCCCCACCACCACCACAATGTGTCTCCATGGGCCTGACAGCAGTATGTGGGTCAGAGTCACTCCCAGAGCCGCCAGCCACCGAGGCCCCCTGCTGGTCAGCCACAATAGCAGAGCCACTACGGGTGCCATAGCTGGGATTCCCTGCCGTAACCGGGGCTCCCTCGGCGTGGACGCAGACACACCGGCAGCAGTGCCGCAGTCAATTCATCAATCTTCTGTAGGAGCGCAGAGCTGTGAGGGCCAGACCACCACCCCGGCCTGGCCCCGCGATCGTAAGTCACCCCGCTGATGTTCCTGCGCTCACAAATCTGGAGACATCAGTGGATTGATTATGGCAATTAAGAACACAATGGTGCAGGATCCCCCTGCTGTCACATAGCCACTATTTTAATGGTTATAAGAGCTAGGAAACCCTAATCCATAATAAAGAAATGGAATTTCTGTGGCAGTGGAAATAAACTTGAAGCTGATTGGCCGTTATAGTATGAAAAGATGGTACCCAAATGGTGGAAATAAATGAAACGTAATTACTTTATTATTTTAACTGAGCTGTTACTAATACACCCAATGAGATGCTACACAGCAAAATGACTGAAGAAACTGAAGTACGGTGTTCCCCCTACATATCCATATATGTATACAACTGGAACGCATTCTAGTGGCAAATGTATTTTTCAATTTAAATAAGCGTCCGTCTCCCCCTTCTGGTGAAAATGAATATTTTTGTTGAAGGCAGAGAAATCACTGCTGACAGAAACCACCTGTCTCAATGTTACGTAAAGCAGAAAAAAGAAAGTGTCATGTTAAACAAAACATTTCAGCTGCTTAAGACAATGCAGAATGGGGCAGCGAGTAATGAAAACGCATTTATTTGTTTCTGATTAAAATGACAAACTGCAAAACAATTACAAAGAAAGGAGGTCCATTAATACTATATAAGAACTTTCTTCCTGACTAGCGGGGCAACTAATTAGCACAACTCTTAACGACATTTCAATGTTAAGTCATGTAGAGGGTTTCCCCAGTAAACTGACAAAATGGTTTTGAGTACTGTTAAATTAAGACTTGAATAAGAAGCATCAATGCTGCACAGAAAAATAAAGGTGATTTCGGTTTGAAAATGATCTAATTAAGTTTAGAGCTTAGAGTCGCTTTTACCTAGAAAGAGGCATCCTATGTGCTATGTTCGTTGTTTTTGTTGTAGCATGAGGAGAAACACTCACTACAAATTAGGTAAGTATACTTTATGAAAATATATGCTAAATATGTTCGTATGATGGCAAGAATTAAATGGACTAGCACCCACATTTACCCCTGAGTTAATTAATGCAAAAGCCTACGGTCAACATGGAGAAAAACTGCATTTATATACAAAAGAATATGGTTATAGTCAGTGTGTGAAATACGGGGGTAGGGGTCCGACACCCCCGATTAACCCATGAGACCCCCTGAAAACCTCAAAAGCAAAATTTTAAGGGGGTCTCAAGATCGGTATTGCGCAATAATAAGATAGATGGGGACCCCCGAATACTGATGGGTATTTTACACACTGGTTATAGCATTATATTAAATGTCTCGTTTTCTATTTTATCCTATTAAACATATAAAATGTATTTTTCATTGTTGATAAAACGTAAACGTAGATATAACTCAAGCAACCACATTGACTTACTTCCATTTCCCGCATGGTTTGAATTCTTTAAATTTTTTAACTTTATATATGGCCTGGACCGTCTCCTCTAGCCCTGCAGCTCATTCACTTCCATGACTACATTTGATTATTTGTATAAGCAAATACACTATATGGAGAAAAGTATTGGGACACCTGGCTATTACACCTACAAAACTTGTATGACATCCCATTCTAAATGCATAGGCATCAGTATGGAATTGTCTCCCCCCCCCCCCCCCCCACACTTTGCAGGTATAACAACTACAAATCTTCTGGGTAGGCTTTCCTCAAGTTTATGGAGTGTGTCTGTGGGATTTTTTGCCCATTCATCCAGAAGAGTACTTGTGAGGTCTTTTACTGATAGATTGTGGCCTGGCTCACAGTCTCCATTCTAGTTCATCCCAGAGGTGTTTGATGGGGTTGAGATCAGGGGTCGGTGAAGGCCAGTCTAGTTCTTCCACACCAAACTCATCCAACCGTGTCTTTATGGCCCTGGCTTTGTGTACTGGGGCCCAGTCATGCTGAAACAGGAAAGAGGCTTCCTTAATCTGCTCCCACGAAGTTGGAAGCATAGAACCCTCCAAAATGTCTTGGCATATTGAAGCATTGAGTTCCCTTCACTGTAATTAAGGGGCCCCCAACCCATGAAAAACAATCTCCATACCATTATCCCTCCTCCACCAAACTTTACAGTTGGAACAATGTAATCAGGCAAGTAACATTCTCCTGGCATCCTCCAAACCCAGAGTCCAGTCACATCACTCCACCTGACGCTTGGCATTGCACTTGGTTGTGTGAGTTTTGCATGCAGCTGCTCGGCCATGGAAGCCCATTCCATGAAGCTCCCGCTGCACAGTTTTTGTGCTGGAGTTAATGCCAGAGGAAGTCTGGAACTCTGCAGTTATTGAGTCAACAGAGCGTTGGTGGCTTTTATGCAGTATGCCCCTCAACACTTGGCAACCCCGCTCTGTTACTTTACGTGATCTGCTCTTCTTGGGTGAGTTTCTTTTGTACCTAAATGCTTCCACTTTGCAATAATACCACTTTCATTTGACCATGGAATATCTAGCAGGGAAGAAATTTCACAAACTGACTTTGTGCAAAGATGGCATCCTATGACAATGCCATGCTTAAATTCACTGAGCCCTCCAGAACGACCCATTCTTTCACAAATGTTTGCAAACCTGACTGCATGGCTAGGTGCTAGATTTTGTACGATTGTGGCAATGGGTCTGAATGAAACACCTGAATCCAATGATTGAGAGGTGTGTCCCAATACCTTTGTCCATATAGTATATAAGTTAATCATAAAGGTGAATACATTTTGTATTTGAAATTATTATGCTATTACCTTTAAACAGGAATGATATTAAGTGCTATAAATTCCTAGTCTGGCCAGCTGGTGTTGCTGGTCATCCTGTTGTGTTCCGCTTCTTTCCCGTAGTCAGCACCCTTACGTGTCTCCTTGCTCCTAGGGCTGCTGCATGGTTGAATGGGCTCAGTGGGTGGTTCACTCATCCAGGCCTCCCTTGTGTTACAGCTTCAAGGCTGACCAGAGGCCAGCAACAACTGTTTTTGTAATTTTGATCTTTTACGTTTCTTTATTTTTTTGATCTGTGTATTTGTATTACGGTTCCTTGTTGTTCCCTTCCTGGTTCTCGCCTCGTACTACCAGCGGTTTGCACTGCCGAGCTACTCCAGCGGAACAGGGGTGGCCCTTCCAGTGCTCCGAAGGCTGTACTGCCGCCTTCAAGTGCCAGTGCTGGCACTCCCTGACCCAGTGCTGGCATTCCCTGACCCAGTGCTGGCATTCCCTGACCCAGTGTTGGCATTCCCTGACCCAGTGCTGGCACTCCCTGATCCAGTGCTGGCACTCCCTGACCCAGTGTTGGCATTCCCTGACCCAGTGTTGACACTCCCTGACCCAGTGTTGGCATTCCCTAACCCAGTGCTGGCATTCCCTGACCCAGTGCTGGTATTCTCTAACCCAGTGTTGGCATTCCCTGACCCAGTGTTGGCATTCCCTAACCCAGTGCTGGCCCGAACGGAAATACTGCACGACCCAACGAGATCTTCTGGTGGTCGTTCAGGCCTGTTGCCACTTCCGCTCGTACCTTTGCGGACGGCACATCCAGAAGCTCGCTGGCCATGCATCCCTCACCTGGAAGCTTGGCTTCCACATCCCAGAGGGACAACTGGCACACTGGCAGGAGGCTCTCCAGGGGTACAGCTTCGAGGTCCAGCACCAGCCAGGCAAGCTCCATGGCAATGCTGACCCCCCCCTCCCTGCACCCCTGCGAGCTGGATGGCTGCTCTCACTGCCGCTGCGCTGAGCAGCACAGCTAGAGGTGTGCAACAGCGGTAGCGACACTGGAAGTCACAAGCGCTGAGGGACTGGCAGCCATTGATTACCAGCTACTAAGGGGTGAAGCAAGACAGCAATCTGGTGCTGACCCAAGTTAGGGGGCTGACTGCAAGGGAGATGACTGGAGTGGAGAGAGGTCTCTGCCCTAGACCCAGAGATCAAGGCCCTCTAAAGCCAGTGGAGGGCACTGGAGCAGCATGACAGTGTGCTCTACCAGTGCTGGCAGTACCTGGATGATGACTGCCATCTGTTGCAGCTGCTAGTGACCCAGAGCCTTTGAGTGACGGTCCTGCATGCGCACGGTGTGACAGGGGTGGGCAAAGACGCTGGGAGCCGCTGGGCAAAGACTGTGGAGCCACTTCTATCGGCCTGGCTGCAGGCAGAACACCATGCTGTTTGTCCATTGTTGTGGTGGGTGCATTGCCCAGAAAGGACCAAGCCGCCAGTCCGCAGAGCTACTGCGAACCTACCAGGTACGCAGTGCTGATAGAAACGATAAAAGTCAGGCGTTTGCGAGGAGTTCTTCTGCTGTATCGTGTGCCAGAGGAGCTGCATGGTGACCAGGCGTGCAGTTTCGAGGCGCAGGTCTTTGGCGCGGTCTGCAATAGCTAGGCATTGCGAAGTCCTGCACAACCCCCCTTCACCCTCAGGGTAATTATTTAATGGCACGCTTACCATGCAACTCTCCAGCCTGGTTACCCACCATCAGCGTGATGGGGACTGTCACCTGCCCCTGGTCCACTGCGCATATGAAACCGCCTTACAGAACAGTACTCGGTGCACGTTGGTTGCCCTGATGTTCGGGCGGGAGTTGCGCCCCCCAGTGGACTTATTTGGGCTGCCCCCAGAACTGAAGGTACCGTGGGAGCTGGGGATAGAGGACCCGGGTTGGGGGTACTGTCCTCTTTGTAAACGGGACAGCTGCGCAAGCTGGACGGTCATTGGAGGGGACTGGGGGAAATTCTGAAGAGCCTCTCTGATGTGGTCTACCTCCTGCAGCTGCCAGAGCGCCATAAGGCCATGGGCCTGCATAGGGATCGCCTGGCACCATATCCCCCCCCGGCACCATATTCCCCTCAGCTCGACTGGCTGTGTTCACAAGATCAAGTGTCTCCTTTGCTGTCACACAGAGCTGTTGCTCCATTTTTAGGGCAATTTGTCTCAAAAAGAAACCAGGTATAGATATCCATCCATATGTTTTGCGAAGTGGTAATAGGATCCATTAAATACTTTTTGACTTATCACATTCACAAGGTCATTCACAAGGTCACCCTTCTCTTTGCTGCCACTAAGTGGTGTTGCTTCAATTTTGAGGTGCTTTGATCAGTTCCAGTTGCCCAGCCATAAAACGTGCTGCAGTGGTGGCAGACGGGTCCTAAAACCGTGTGTATTCAGGGTATCCAGGGCATATGATAGTGCAAAGTACATAAAAGTACATAAAAGTTCAAAAAAGATTTAGAATGCTTTAAGCAATGTTTTCCAAGTAGTAGTCATGGTTGGACAGCTGCACTATGTGATATTTTGTCTAAATAAGCCATGAATGACCAATAACAAAAATGTTAGGAAAAGTTGAAGTGGTTACATATACTGGACTGTTGTTGCATATATACATTTTATAATAATAAACGATCATGTAAAAAAGTTTCCAGTGTATCATTTATTAATTTCCATAAACAATTTACTCATTCAGAGCACCACATACTGTAGTAACACAGTTAGTATAGCAAGTCTCTAAAAGTCATCTAGCTATACAAAAAATGTATGATTCTCGCACCCTTGAGTTTTTTTTTTACATTAGGAAGGTCTCACCATGCATTATCTTTAGTTAGCTTTTCAGTTTCTTTTTCATCTAGCTTGCCAACATCTGTACTTCATTACGGAAGAAGGAGAATTAGGGCTGTCAAACGAATGATTTTTTTAATGGCGATCAATCGCACACTTTGGGAACGAATTGCTCAATTAATCTCATTTACAATCTTGCTGCAATAC
>JAODJW010000106.1:7980938-8004681 GCA_026777045.1 Hyperopisus bebe | reverse complement strand
ATGGTCCCACAACGTCAACATAACAGGCTTTTATTACATCATGGGGAACATTTTCCCTAACATAAACAAAATCTATGTGCACACACACACAAACACACACTCACACACACACACACAGTGTGTACCTGGGAAGGGGACCTGGTTCCCTCTTGATTGGTCAGGCTCATCTGGCTTGTCACGCTCTTTTCCATGGAGTCCACCTTCTCATAGGTGCGTTTCTGCCGGCCAGTGCCCTCCGAGGCCAGCGGGGAGATGGGGGCATCGCTGTGGCTACCGGAGCGGTACAGAGAGCAATTGCTGGAGCCCACGTGCTTCCTGAGGCCGCCGCCGTGGGGGGCGGAGCTCTCTGACATCTCCGTGTCCAGGCTGCCCTTGCTGCCTCTCAGGGTGCTGGAACGGCTCACCGCTGCCTTCACCTCGGCCATGAGCTTCTCGCTGAGCACGCCCAGCTCGCCGCTGCTGCCCACGGAGCCGGGCCGGCCCTGCGCCGCCAGCTGCCGCTGCCAGGTCTTGCGGCGCAAGCTGGGCGAGGGCCCCGTGGAGTAGCCCGAGTCCTGGTGGCCGGCGCCGCTGGGGGTGCCGTACTCCTGCGAGGCGGCGCTGTTCTGCCGGCTGTGCCGTGCCTCCATGCTCTTCAGCACGCCCGCCTCTAGGAGGCGCCACGAGTGCTTCTTGTCAGCCTCCTTCTTGGGCGGGGTGAGCTCGGGCAGGGTGGCCTGCCGGCTGGCACCGGGGTCCACATTCACCATGTGTTTGATGCACTCCTTGCCAGCGGCGCTGTACTCGGTGGCAGAGGGACTCCTCTTGTGCTTGGAGCCCAGGTGGGAGGTGGGGTGCGGCAGAAGCCGCTGCTTCTGGAGGCTCTGTGAGGGGGTGTAGTGCGGCGGCAGGGAGCGGGCGAGTGAGTGCGCCCCCTCCACTTCCATCTCCACCGGAGGCTCGTCGTAGATAGGCGATTCCAGGGGTGGCTCGTCGTAGATGGGTGGGGTAGCCCCGTATTTGGGTGACGACGGCCGGGGGGTCCCCGCCTGTGACCGCTGCGGGGTCTGGTATGTCGGGGAGGAGGAGGAGGAGGTGCTGAAGCTCCCGTTGTCCCCCTTCCTGAGGTTCACCGCCTGCCTGGGCTCTGCCATCCCGCCGGAAGAGCTCGCCTGGACCCGGATTGGCTGCCCCCCCGCCGGCCTGCCTCCCGCAGCCAGGCTCACGGCGCCCCCGCTGTGGTGCGGCAGGGCACTAGCGTGACCGGCCGCCTGGTTCCTGCCGATGCTGTTCACCTTCACCAGCAGAGCCGCCTTGGAACCAGGAGCTGGCTGCCATCTTTGGCCAGAATCCCTGTAACAAAATCAGACACAGGATGCAGTTTGCTGAGAGTTCAAGCAGTGTCTGGACTTAAAACGTCCACTGTCTTAAACCCCCTTTTCGGCTGACCCCCTGCCCCCCTCCCCCAGGGGAACCTTGATGTTTGAGCTCCGCATTGCAGCAATCGGGAGTCAGGAGGCGTCCTGGTTACAAACCAAAAACAAGGTCGCTACATGTTCACCAAAGCAGGTCGTGGAACTGGGAGGACTGTGGACACCCTTCCACAGCACTAGCCCCACCCTCCCCCATGTACGCAAACATCGCGCAGTCCTGCTCGCGCATTCTCCCGAGTCCTGGAGAGGCACTCATAGCACAAACACAACAGGAAACGCGGAGTGTTCGCTCAGCCGAAGGTCAGAGCCCAGGGCTGTGAAAACAGGAATTCACACGGGTTCATACTGAAGTGTCTCTCTGTCTCACAGATACGCGGCTACGCCTGCTGTCAAGACATCCGATCAAAAGTCAGACAAACTCCAGGGGCCTCCAGGGGGATTTATACAGCAAAAAAAAAAACAACAGAAAACTACAAAAAGTCTGGATCAAACTGCCGAGTGGCTAATTCTGGAACCCAAGACAATCTCCCACTTCTGAGTAAAAATACCCAGAAGGCTCTGAGTGACTGCTCCTGTTAACCCACCATGTTCCATGCCGCGCTCTTTACAGCGTGAAAACGGGAAATAACATTCAGGAACCCAAAAAATGAACATGCTAACGTACCAGAAATACCAACGTGTACTTCGAGGAGGGTCCGCACCAGTCTAATGAGTGACAGCGACCGCTGCAGACGCACAGATGAACCCTTCAGAAAAGAGTGCAGCGTCCTGCTTACTCTGTGAATGTGGAACAGCCTCTTTAAGGCGCAATTTCTGTCCTCCACGCTTAAATCTCCTCACTTTCCGTTCAGGGTCCGCGAGCGGCACAGATCACGGCGGGAGAGCATTTCGAGTTCGGGAAAAGAGCGAAGCAGACACTTACCCCCCGACCCTCGCGCTGAGGGTCCCTGAAGCGTTCCGAGCAGACCCGGGCGCGTTCCGCTGTGACAGTGAGAGTAATCGCTCGGGGGAGGGGGAGTGCTTCCTTAGCAGAGTCGTTTTGGCAAATGCCCCAAATGCAGCCTGGCTGCGCTGTACCTCTGCCGAGCCACCGGGGCGGCGGCCTGGAGCTGTGAGCACAGGCAGCCAGCAGTGGCGATGTTTGAATGTGGAGGGGTGGCAGCGACTCCTTCACTTTCTCAGTTACAGTAGCAGGAATGCAAACCCTCCTCCCAGCCCCTTTCTGGCCACGCCCCTTTCAAGCCCCACCCTTCCAAGTGCACTTTCAGCGTGCAAAACAATACAAGCACAATGCCCCAGGGGCCCCCGCTCTCTGCCGGCCCAGAGTGCTTCCTGCCCCCACACCCCTGTCTCTCCGTCCATCTGTCTCTCCATTGTAACCTGGCCCAGCCTCCTCCACTTCTATCACCCCATCCAAAATGTCAACAAACCACTTTGGACCGCTACGCAAACAGACCCCCCGCCCCCCAGAATGCACTGCGATCAGGCCGCCCGTAGCAGTCACCAAGCTCCAGCCCATCTGCAGCACAAGCTGACACCTGGACAGTAGCCACCCCGACTCCGACACGAACGTGTGACCTTTATGACCATCTTGGCTTGCAGGGGGGATCCCAGTGATCTGGGCTCAGAGACTGATGGGCAGATTGGTGTCTCTGTTACTTACATGCTCACGGGATTGAAGGACTGTTCCTACAGCCTTCTCACACTGTCCCACACACCCGTGGCATGGGAGTGGAAACCATGTGGACACTCAAGGCTCTGTCTCTAACCCACTGTGCAGCTACCTGAGATCCCGGTTCCTGCATTTAACCAGGAAAGTGCCACCAATGGCCTAATTTTGATAAGGTCTGCTGCAACAAATAGGATCACTTAAGTCATTCCAATTTCACCTAACGTTCAATGGACTCATCATTCTCCAAAAGCTACGAGAAAGAAATAAATCAGACAGAAGCTGGTGACTCTTAAATTCCCCCAGACTGGAGTCACTAACTAACAGCAAAGTACCTGCAGTTTGCAGGGTGGCCCTGCAAATTGTCTTCATGCAAATAAATAGAAACACTAATATGTGAACAACAAACAATTTAAGCAAATAGTCTGTGAGCAGGAGTGACTGGGTTTCGGGGGGGTGGGGGGTAATTGGGTGTGGGGGGGGGGGTCACAGGCCAATCAAAGAGATACAACCCCCAGAGGGAGGGTCTTACAGAGAGTTAAAAGGCCATTTCTCAGCAGCACAAACAGGAAATACCAACAGAGTGTTCACATCACAGTGTGGCAGAGGAGGTCTTAACGGCAGAGAGCTTTACGCCGGGAAACACAAACACGTAGCACACGAGTGTCCCTCTGAAGCTGAACCGAGCGCGGGATCCCTCTCTCTCTCGAGCGTCCCTCTGAAGCTGAACCGAGCGCGGGATCCCTCTCTCACGTCATAGCAATGAAGGCAGCTCACCAGAAAGCGCGTTCTCTCATGTTAGTGTTGACAGTGACAGAAAACAGCCTTCAGAGGACCGCACGCACGACCGCGCGCACACACACACACACACACACACACACATACACACAGAGGTCATGTATTCATATCTTCATGGTGGCTCTCCATTCATTTTTACAGACGTAACCCAAATCCCAACAATGATGACCTTAACCCCCACCCAGACCTAACTTTAACCATAAGTATTCATCTTAAAACTTTATAAAAATGAATTTCCCCAGAAAAACGTTCCCGCAATGTAATATCAACATGCCCACACACACACACACACACACACACACACACTGACGTGGGGAGCTGATAGTTACAGGCCTCAGCAGATCCCCATAACACCCTAACCCTGACCCCTTCATTTAGAGACGCTGCCTTTGATCTGCAGATAACAGCATGGCAGTGTAGGGGTGCCCGTCTATCAGGACGAGCAGCACTGCAGTCAGCTAACAGCAGCATTCCCGAAGGGCAGTGTTTCCTAATCTGGTCCTCGAGGACCCAGGGCCGGTCCACGTTTTTGCTCTCTCCGAGCTCCCGATTGGGAAACACTGCTGTAAGGGACTGCCAGATATTTACAGCACTTTCTCCTTGGATCCATGATTCAATTTCCATGCCCCATAACCAACAAAACACACAGACAACACATCTCAGCAACCTTTACTTCACTTAAGCCCTGTAAGGTATCCTTAACTGGATGTCTGGGGAGTGCTTCACAAACAAAAACTTATAGACTACATCAGCTTCAGCTCCAGTGGAAGAGTCTTCCTCACACGGAAGAGCTCTGTGTCGCTTTTATACAAATAGGAAGAACCAAAACCACTTCTGCAAGGGAGGGCACCTGTTTGCTGTGAATTCACACCCAGAGAGGAAGACACTGCTGTGGGCACAAGGTTATTTCTGCACTGGGAGCTTCCAGTGGAAGAAGCTTCACTTCCTTGGTGGAGGAGTGGGGGTGAGTTTCCACTAAAAGACCGAGATGGAATCCTGACCTGTTGTCTAAGCTGCTCCCTATTCTGTCCCTGCTATCCTCTGTGTGAACCACTATGGCAGGTGTCCGGCAGCTAAGGGGCCACAAAGAAGCCTTCTGATTGGCTGCTGTATTCGGGCGTGGCCATGGGAGACGGTTCCAGCTGGCAATTGGTGTATTTATATTACCACCCACCAATAAACACCCCTCTCGGTCTACACGGTCTGTCAACATTCGAAAAAAACACGAGAAAATATTTTGCCAGAGTAAACTCCTGAGAATTAAACAGCACATGGGCGCCATACTCCCAGTGCTTATATATGGATCTCATTTCAGAGGAATAACGGGGCAGATAACACTGAAAACAATGAACGATTTTGACAGTTCCAACAGAAGACCAGAGGTGAGAGTTTGGGTCCAGAAAGTAAAAATCCAGACCAAGATTTTTTGTTTCAACCAACCAATTGAGTACTCTGTGGCTGTGACTCTTCATATTCAACTGGTTGGTTGAAACAAAATCTTGATCTGGATTTGTATTTACTGGACCTGAACTATCCATCTCTGCAGAAGACCCAGCTGAAAGTCTTCTGTCAAGCTAAGAAAACGGTGGCTATGATATGATGGCTGTGAATGTGATTTGACTGAAACAGCACAGGCTGGGTAAACCAGTCACATTACCACCCTATGCACTGATGGGGCGGCACAAAAAGCTGCATGGGGCTGCGTCTGTAATCAGCGCAGGCGGAATGTCTGCCAGGTAATTTGTGTTTAGACCACAGTTGAAGGGCACCTCCCTTCCTGGCTGAGGAGTAACAAGCCACACGGCAGGCAGGAATGGCGAGTGCGATATCTGTCGCCAATCGGTTTTCAGCCCATCCATAAAAATAAAGGCAAAATAAACCCAATGAGATCTTACGGGCTGGGATTCTGGCTTGTAAAAACTACCCCTTCTGCAGGGGGCGCTACAGGCCACACCTGCAGAAGGCTCAGCCCCAGCTTGTTGGTCAGAGACAGCTGAGAGCAGATTGGCCACGGTATTGTGTTCCAGGAAGACCTACGAGCACTGCCAGGAACAGCAGCAAATGCTGGCTTTTCGCTTCCCTTTTTATTTTTAAAAACATATTTAATGACACTCACACTGGCGAGCTAACAGGTGGGAAGCCCCAGGGTCTTAAAGCCCTCTCTGTTCCGCCTCATTCAACTGGTCACGCAAGCTCACACTCGGAGCGGTTTCTCCCACAAAATTCAGACCGAGCGGCAGCCATCCGAGGCTATGAGGCGACGTCAGGAGCCACAGGGGACCTGGAGGCCAGACAGAGAGGCAGACGGGAACACGGGGACCGTACAGAGACCCCCACCGCTTTCTTTGTGCTTAGAGTATCTGCACGCTCACGCTCATCTAGGGAGGGAAAAGGAAAAACATGAAGGAAAAATGTGAAACCAGAAAGAAAAAAAACGTAGGAAATAAATAACGGTTTGCAGAACATCATTTACGGCAAGAACTACAGATATTTATGCTGGGTTATATTTTAACGGAGGTCTGATTTTACACAAGCAGGAGTCAGCGTAGGTCTGCCCTCTCTCCCCCGCTTGCCCCTGTGTGACCACGTGGCGTCCCAGCAGGGAAAACCCCGTAAAGCCACCCCCCCCCACCCCCACATGGCAGGCAGCTCCACCCCCAGCACACCAGTGAACCCCAAAGCCCCCACTCTCTGCTGTCTATATATAGTATGAACGGTGCAGCCGCCACAGAGATATGCAGCCCTACTCATTTGTGGCTCTCTTAGAGGGACGTGGAAAAAACCGGGGGGGGGGGGGGGGGGGGCGGATCACATGCTCAGCGGCTGCTTTGTCCCCAGGCTGGAAGCTCCTTTTCCCTGGACTTAATCCTATTTGGCTGGATGAAGCGGAGGACGAAGCCCCCCCCCCCGACGACACCGCTGCACCGTGACCAAGTCCATCGCTGGGAAAATTCACGATGCCACGCTCATAAAGCACCCATTTCATTTCACGCTTTCACACCTGTGTTTCTCTGAGTGGGCCGTCCTGCTCCAATGCAATGGCAAGGTCTCTAAGAGTGCCTCACCAACACCGACCTCCTTTACTACTGCACCCTCGGGACGTGCATCTGTAAACGCACACTGCTCTGCACGCAGCCTGAGAGGTGAACCCCTTCTGACTGGGCAGAAAAAGAAAATGGACAGAACAGGAGGCACACAACTGCAGCCCGGAGTAAGTAGGCGAGTACATGGCGAGTACATGGGAGTAAGCAGGCGAGTACATGGAAGTAAGCAGGCGAGTACATGGCGAGTACATGGGAGTAAGCAGGCGAGTACATAGAAGTAAGCAGGCGAGTACATGGCGAGTACATGGGGGTAAGCAGGCGAGCACATGGGAGTAAGCAGGCGAGTACATGGCGAGTACATGGGGGTAAGCAGGCGAGCACATGGGAGTAAGCAGGCGAGTACATGGCGAGTACATGAGAGTAAGCAGGCGAGGAGATACAACCGCACCCAGCACAGTGGCACCCGCGCCCTGGCTGCTGGTCATGCTGTTATTGAGTGAGGCCAAATGGCACAGGTTGATGGAATGCAGGGGAAACAGGTGTTTGGAACTGTGCTCTGTGCCTCTACTTAGTAAGGGTGTGTGAGAGGCAGATCTATAGCGAGAGAGAGGGCAGATAAAGGGATCTGTCATGGGAAAGCCAAGCTTGGAATTCAGAGACTCTGCAATGATGTTTTTTTTTTCATAGGCCCTGGGGATAGGCTGTTTGAAAAGAAAACGCACACAGACATTACAGTGATGAATTCGGCTAGTCTCCCTGAACTGTCACAGAACCCAGGGGACATCACACTCTGGCAAGCTGGAATGACATCAGTACCCAAATACAAGGGGACCCACACGAGGTAGTGTAACTGCAGAGTCTCAGATCATGTGACCTATGTAGCAGTCACAGTGTGTCTCATGCGACCTATGCAGAAATCACACTGCGTAAGACAGTACAGACTCTACTTACGAACTTTCAACTTACGAACTTTCAGTCATACGAACGAAGAGGACTGTAAGTCGAAATTGTGTTCATTTGGCTCCTGGTTTCCTGTCCGCAACATCAATTTCTTTTTCTGGGTGCCAATTCCGCCTAGTGCGACAACTAGCCGCTACTCCCATCGCGCAGCAGCATAACGTACGTACTCCCAGCATGCGACCAATCAGACAGAGAAGACAATGAGAGGTTGTAACTAGCGGGATCAAACCAGGGAAGGGCCACATGTCGAGGAGGGAGCCAGAGTGTATTTTCACTTAGAAACATTTCTATTTTCTGAAATGCATATAGCTCTAAGAGCATTGTCAAAAATCTCCATTTTGGGGGGGGGGGGTGGAAAATGCCAGGGTATTGTGGATGCAAAAATGGAGACTAATGTTTATGTATTTAAATGAAAATGTAGCTGTGTGGACGTAGTCTAAGTCTCACAAATGATATCACGCACACACACACACACACACACACACACACACACAGGTATGTGATTATATCTTTGTGGGGACTCTTACGGCATTTTTCCTTTTTAAACTGCGTTCACAGATCTTTGTGGGGACCCGAAAAAGTGTCCCCACAATGTCAAAAAAAAAGGTTTTTATTACACCGTGATGGATATTTGGTCCCCACAAAGTAATATAAACCTAATACACACACACACAGCAACACACAGACACAAGATGACTCCTTGACCTCACTTACTGCGCTTTGTATTTGATAGGTCTGGTGCAGACTACCGTGATCTGCCCCTAAGTGCCATTATCAGAGAAGCAAACCGTGCTGATGGGATGAAAATAATTAAGTTACGATCTTCAGAAACCTTGGGAATTCAATTTGGACATAGAAAGGACAAACTAAGTTAGCAGTCAGGGAGTTTCAATTTGTTCCAGACAGAGACGGCATGAAGTCACAGACCACAGTGCTATCCCGGGCTTCCCCATGTCTGTGCAGCACCTCAGGGAGACAGACAGCAAGGCTGCTGAACGCATCAGAGCTCTGTTATACAGCTGCATCTGGCTGAAATGGAGCGTGCTGACAGACATGTCAGCGAGTCTAAGGATGCCTCCCAGAGACGCACGATGCATCGATCCATGTTCCTTAAAAATCTAGACGTTGGCATTGGTCTCGTGTGTCAATCTTCGGCAGGAATGCTGGCTGATATTTAAACTTCATCTAGAGTCAAAGTTAGCAGCAAAAGACCTCATTTCTAAAGAGCTAATCACATAATTACTAAAATAATGGAGAAGACTGCACTGGACGATCAGTCATTTTCTGTAGGGGATGATGAGCGATTTGGGTGGTTCATTCGCCAATTATAACTTTGCTACAGTTTTCCCAAGTCGGTGCTGCATCACTGACTTATCACTGCCTATATTATATGATGTGGTTGCTGCACACATTGACGAGATCTTAAGAAGTAACGTCGCCAACATCAGTTTCACTAGATCTGTGGAGTTCAAGAAGTTAACCGGCTAACAGTAATATTAGAGAAAAATGTACTGTGCGTCGGCCAAAATTTCCTCATCGGTCTGTGCATAAAAATGCACCCCACTGCGCATCAGGGATGGTCAAATGCCTGCTCAAATACACCAAAGGGTCATGCAGCGAGTGGCAATATAGCAACACAAAACCAGTCAGTGTGGCAGGATATGGTGGGAAGTGTGGGAGCTATGGACACTGTGGCGTCAGAACAGGCACGTTGGCATCAACACAAACAAGCACAAACTCTACGCTTTGACAGCAGCACTGTACACGGGTCGACGGCATTAGCCAAGCTGCAGAGGATGCTGGGACTGGGGCATGCAGGACTGCGATGGGCGTGACATCATAATATTGCTTGAAAAAGGAAACTCCCCCCCCCCCCCCCACTGGGGAACAGTGCTCTGGCTGTGCCCTGGTGCCTCCAGCTCCTGGCAGCAACCACCATGCCCCCTCTGCCCAGCCCATCCCACCCCTCCCAGGCCACCTGGGCCCATATGCGGCTCAACACAGTACTGTGCCAGCAGCGCCCAGGGGGCGGGTCACAGAAACGACCCTGTGCGCTATCTGCTACTCTACACCCTGCAAGACCCCAGCTACCCTGGAGCAAAGCCCTCCTCTCTCTGTCTGTGGCTCACGAAGCAAAGCGCTCCTCTGGCTGTCTCCCCCGTGTTTCTGAAAACTAGCCCCCTTGCCCCAGACTGTTCCAAGTTCACCAAACCATCAGGAGAAGTTTTGCAGCTTTTAACTGCAATGGGCTGCGGCTGTGCTGGTCCCGTCGGAGCGTGAATGAGGCCACTGAGTCAGGCTTAAGATGCTGGCGTCCCAGACAGCCACTCACACGGAAGAGAGCAATGCAAAAACTCATCACCCATTCCTGCTGCAGCACTAAATGCTTTTGGCGTCACTTGCAATGAGAGAGAAGATGCAGAATCGCAATTTTTCCAAATGCGCTTTTTGATGCGCCTGTTTCCCATTCTCTTAACAGTGCTGAGGATGCATCAGCTGAATGTCATAAAGCCTGAGAATAACACACTCGCCCGCATCCCCACCTGCCCCCGGAAGGCAAAGAACTCATTTCACACAAACTTCCTGCCACTGTGGTCTAATGTACATTAACCCACCATTACTGCACAGGACTACATGCACAAACAAGTGTGCAGGTGCTGAACGTGCCCCACGCAGAGAAGCCAGCAAAGCAACAAAAGGCACAGCATTTGGGGCAGGGGACCGGCATGATGACCCATATGTCACTCTCTCACATGCAGAGCCACACGGCAGACGAAAACCAGTATTAACAAATGTTAAGACCCGCCCAGACGACCCCTCCCTAACCCCATCCTGAGCGGAGGGGGGGGGGGCTGTGCTGAAGCCACCGTCATAAAGGGAGAGAATGAAGATACCCTCCCCTTCCCAGGGCCACAGGCCTCCCATGTGCTGCCTGTGCAAAAGTGGGCATTGGAGAACAATGAGGAGCAAGGGGCACGTTAACAAGGGTGCAAGTTTGATTGCACTGGGAGGGACCAAGCCAGCCCTGGACCTCCTGCTCTCCATACACACACGGTGATCCCAAAATATTGGAAGGAACATGCCCCCCCTCCAAGGGTCAGATTTCTGCTGAAAAGGACGTTTGGCAAGCGCAGCTTTCAGGGTCTGCAGGTTACCGCGAGGGCCGCTAACTCACCTTACGAAGGGGCAGTTTTCAGGTTCCACACCAGCATATCCCAAAAACACACTAAGAGGCGTGCAAATAGAGACACCCCCTGCCATTTCAATGCACTGACCCCATCCGACCATTTAAGGGTTTCATTAAGTCCAGGGAGGATAACTACCTCTGGTCCATCATACGAGGACAACTGGGAGCAAAACGGCTAATAATTCCAGGCTTCCTCTCAGGAGCATTAGGGTGGCTGTAACACAACGGATGATTAGCCAAACACAATCATTTCTATCAAGTGTGTGAAATGTTTAGTTTTAAATTAGAACCACATGTGAGATACAGCAATGATTCCTTGCCGTTTGCCCCCATAAAACTGAGACGCTACTGAACGGTTTGATTCTATTCTGGGATTCTCTGCAATGTCATCACTAAAGCTCTCGCTCTTTAACAGAGCTCTAACACCCGATAAAAGTCGATAAAAGATATCAATACACCATAAACAATCGATAAATCACCCAGCCCTACTGTGGTTGAGAGAAAAGGGGAAAAAAAAACAAGGGAAACTGATCGCGTCCTTACACTGTCATAAAGGACATTGGCATCATTGTTAAAAAGATATAAACTAACAAACAAATAAAAACATCAAATGGCCAAAAAAAAATCACTGTCTGCTGTTATTACATTTAACTGCACTCACTGAACTGGAAAAAAGGCTGAAATGATCTCTGAGGCCCTTGTGTGCAGAATAAGCCTCACTGAATTTCCAGCTGCATTGTGACCTTCCATTCGGGCCCGGATCAGATGTCACAGAGCAGGGGGACGATTATGTGAGCAAACAGAAGTGTGTTTACCAAAGGAGTTCTCAGTTTTATGACTCAAGAAAGGACAAATTTCCTGTCGACACGACAGCAGCGCGCCAAAGCGTAATAAATGTATCAGTGAGGAAGGAAACCAGAATTTAAAGGGAGCGTGCTAGAAGCCAGCATGACTAGTCTTCACTTAATTTAAATATTGATAATTACTAATAATGGCTCCTTTGGGCAAGAGGGTCCAGCTGCAGACGCCTGTAGAGTGGAGCTCCCCCCGAAATACGTCACCTCCACAGGAAACACGTGATCTTTAAGGACATAAAGTGGAGCTTTATGGGTTAGGGTTAGGGTTAAGGTTTATTCGCTGTAACACAGAGTTAAGGTCACGTGTTTCCTGTGGATCTCCACTCTACAGGCGTCTGCAGCTGGACCCTTCTTGCTTTGGGAGGCTATTACTAAAACGCTGTGCTTGTCTTACTCTTAAAGGCACTGCTCAGCCAATTAGCTGCTGGGTACTACGGGTGTGGCCTAATGGGAAACGGCTTTCATTGGTGTGGCTGCAGTGAGCAGGAGGAGCCTGCGGAACACTGGAAAAAGGTGTGGGCAGCACAGTCAGTGCAGTCATTGCAGGCCTAGTTTATGCCTAGTGGAACTGCCCAGGGGCTGGGGTGAGGGTGGGGCCAGATGCAGGTCAGATTCGTGATTTAGTGAGAGGATCAGTGACCCACCACTTTACTCCAGGTGCTTTACATGACACACATCTGCACATGCATCTGCACACTCACTATTACAAAGGCTGCTTAGGATGTCAGGACTAGCATGGAACCCCGCAGTGTAATCTGCATGAATGAGTACCAGCTGAGTACCGAGCACTGAATGCTGAGTACTGAATGAGTACTGAATGCTGGGGGAGTTCTGGCAGGGCCTCCAGAGTTAGTGGAGGCTCTCTAGGTATTTCCACTATGGCCCAGCTTGGGGGGGGGGGGGGGGTCTGGAGAACCGGGTTTAAACGTTTCCAGCTAATGGTTTATTTTAGAGGCTGACGGAAGGCTCCGCGCTCCCGTTACATCCTTCAGCAAGGTGCGGTGTGGAGGACTGGGGCCCAGCCTCTGCTGCTGGCCATTTAAGGGAAGAGCGGGACCAGATGCAGGTCGATCAGAGCAAACAGAGAGAGGAGGAGGCCCAGCCACGTCTGCTCTCATTTACTGTGCACCGACCCCTCCCCATTACAGAGCAGAAGGGGCTCCTCTGAACGGCATAACTGTATGGGTCAGCAGACTGAGCACACACACAGCCCCCCCCCCACCACCCCGCTGCATGGTGTTCAAGGCCGTTCCTACAGGACACGCTGAGCAGCCTGGCCTCCCCCATGCTCCTGCACGCGGCGGCCCCCACCAAAGCCAGGGCACCCCGGCATGTTCAACAGCGAAGGAAACTAGAAACTGCTGCCTGAAATTTCCCAGAATCCCATTTCCTAAGAGCATCCAGGCGGGGCAGTAAGGCGACTGTAACTGTCAATTTTTTTTTTCCAGAAAAACTGCTTTCGATGCCAAAAGCACTGCAGGATCTGAGAAAAACTGGATAAGACAGTCCGCTGCAGAAAAGCTCACGTAAACAAAGCCTCCCTCCACCCCAAGGAGTTTTCGTGTGCTCAGTCTGTCAGTGAGTAAACTCATCCGTCCAGCAACCAGCCTGGTTTAACAGGACTAACATGCTGCTTGAGGGCAGATCCAGAGGGAATGTTCCAGACAGCGCCGCTCAGAAAGCCCTTCTCCACGACCTTGCCGTACCATTACAGCCCGATTCACCTAATGGGACAGACCTTCTCAGTCACACCTGGGGTGAGCTACAAAGCATTTTTTAAGGACTGTCACTGCGGGTAATACTGCCCGCTTTTTAGCAAGCTGTCCTGCTGGCACAGGAGACCTGCGGAGCGAAATATCCGATCAGGGCACAATCTGGGCATGCCGCGACGAGTCATCAGCAGGACTTAGGTGAGGAAAGCTCACGGGGGGGTCACTCAGCGGCGGCTGGGGTGGGGAGTTCCTCACCTGCAGGCTTCCTTCCTGCTGTCCAGGCTGTCGGTGCGGTTCGTGCCCCCAGCTTCCTCCTCGCCGCCGTCGGGGTCCCGTGGCGGGCTCGCTGGGCTGGCCCCGGGCAGGGGGGTGCGTCGGCCCCGGTGGCCCCTCACCTCGGACTCGGAGCTGCGCTTGATGGCCTGCAGCTGCGCCAGGGGCACGATGTCGCAGTTGTGAGGCCGGTGCCACACCGTCTGCTGGCTGGCCGAGTTGTAGTAGTAGAAGCGGTTGTTGTTGCTGTCAAAGAGCTCCCACCACTGGCTGCCGTCGGACTGGCGCACGGCCACGTCGGGGGGGGGCTCCCAGCCGCACTCCCCCGTCGCCAGGTTCACATACATGCGCTCGCGTGACCGTGGCTCAAGGATCTCCACCCAGTCAGAGCTGCGAGGACATAAGGGGGGAGGACTGTCAGCCAGACCATGGAGATACAGCACATACAACCCCAGCACACTGCGACCACAACCACCACATGAAACTAGGATGTTTTTTTTAAATAATGGCTTTCCACTGGAATTGTGACTCCCGCGACCCCTTCATGCAAACCCATCCCTCATCCGATCCCGGTCTGGGCTGTGGGGGAGGAGGGGCTCAAGGACCCTGGATGGGATGGCTGTCTTAGACAATCTGAGAAGGACAAACCATCAACGAGAACTTGGGAAAAATCCAGAAATACTCCAGTCAAAACAACCCCAGTCATAAATAAAATCCAGAAAGGGTCCATGTCAGATGGCGGGCAACCGACTGAGGATTTGTAAAAAAATAGGTCTATATAAATGCAGGTTGAAAACCGAAGAGTGCGACTGGGTCAATGCCCCCCCCCTCCCAAAATCATGTGCACCACTGGAGTGGAAAGCCGACGTCAAGGTGAAACAACGTGCGGACTTGTCACAGCCGAGAGTCACGTGTGAGGAGAAGGTTCATAATCACTCACTGAGAGCATTTCCAAAAATAGGCATGATCACACGAACCCACAGTCATGATCATTCAATAAAACGATACGGTTCTAGGAAGTGGAACCCCCAAGGTGCTGAGGGGGGGGCAGAGCAGACAGCATTGCTATGTAGATTACAGGAAAGGCGAGGAAAGACAAAACAGACACTGCTCCCCGCATTTACTTATTTCCCTCCGTGAGAGTTTGACTGGGGGAGGGGGAAGGGGTGGGAGGGGGCACTTCTTCACAGGGCTGATCGGCAGTAATGTGGCAGCTTGTTGGAGGGGGAGGGGGACGGGAGAGGGGAGGTTTGGCTGGGCTAATCGCTCCTTGAGGAGACAAAACAAAGAATGTACCACAAGGGCCAAGTGCCCTCTTCCCTCTGCCCTGAGAAGCCTTGAGTACCAGGGAAGATGTTAAGAGTCAAACACAGAGACTCAGAAGGACAGGCTTATTTCTAGGGGGAAAGTGTGAGGCAGGAGGGCGGCCGTGTGGCAGAGATGTACACATGCTGGGCAGGTGTAAAGGTTTTCACGCAGAGTCTGGGGCCATGCTCCTGTCAGGAAAGTCTGGGGGGAGGGGGCTGTGGAAAGTCACACACACATACGCACATTCCACAGGGATGTTCACACGGGGATAACAGCAAGGCCACGTCGGGATAAACCCTGACCTGACCCCACAAAGACCCAGCTGACGGTGCCTGGCCTGCTGGCTGGAGTTACCCTCAACCGTTGGCTTTTAGCTCAGGCACACAGAGCAGCTATAGTTCAGCCACTGTAACCCCCACCCCCCTGCCCCGCCCCATCCCTGCCCCGAACGGCAGCACACAGGAGGCAAGAAAGGGATGTGGGACATGTCGGGACAAGTCAGAAGACACGCCGGGCCGGGTGAGCGAGCGAGACACACAGGGTGAACTGGCCCCAGGCAGCAGGAAGATCTGCTCTGAAAACAGAAAAAGATCCACAGAAATTAACCCCTGGCTGACCGAGGCCTGAAGTGTCCCAACCTTGGCCCAGCCTATGAGAGGAGCAGCAGGACCAGCTGGGAAATGCCTGCGCCATAAGGCCATAGACCCACTGGAGTTCAGGTAGTGCGTACGGATCCAAACACACAATGCACCCCAGCTCTCCTGCAGGGGACAAAGAGAGCACCATTAAGTGGGGGGGGGTGAACTGGCCGAAATCAGGAAGAGTATTCATCTAATTATAGGTTTAATTTTAACTCTCGGGCCTGGAGGCGACAGAAGATAATGAAAAATAACCACACATGGTGGTTTACCGAACCGCCTGGCCGGGTCACTACGTTTAGGGGGCAATGTGTCACTGACACCACCATGGAACGCAGATTCTCTGCGGTTGACATTCACTTGCACACCTGCAGGTCCCACAAAATACAAGGGGGGGGGGGGGGGGTGACTCACAGGAGCTGGTGACTTTCCAGCGGTTAAATCCAAGTGGCCCTGCAGCTGTGGTGACCAGATGGTGCAACACGAGGTCAGGTTCAGTCACGCAGTCTGGGAGCTCATTCTGTATGCCAGTAGAGACTGTATCAGAGAGGGCCTTGCTATCACATGCCATCTGTGAGAGAAGGCCTCACTCTCATAACTGATTTCATCTCCATGGACCATCTGAGGGAGAGAGCCTTATGACTGTGGACCATCTGTGAGAGAGTACTGTCTGTGAGTGAGGGCTTCGCCATTATGGACCTTCTGTGAGAGAGGCCATCTGTTAGAGAGGGTCTTGTTACCACGGAGCATTTGTGAGAGGGCCTCGTCACCGTGGGCCATCAATGAGAGGGGCCCCTGTCAGTGAAAGAAGGCCTCGTCATCATGGGCCGTCTGTGAAAGAGTGCTTTGTCTGTGAGAGAGGGCCTCTCGAGCACAGACCGTCTGTGAAAAAGCCCATCTATGATAGAGGGCCTCACCACCATGGGGAATCTCTGAATCATGGCGGATACAGCGGTGTGGAGAGATGCCGTAAAGACACGTCAAGTCTCTCTTTCTCGCTTACACACACGCGCACGAACACACCCGGGCAGGCACAGATATGCTGCACAGATGAAAGTGTGAAACATCCGGCACAAACTCAGAACATGAGGGTAAAGGTGTATGGGATACGTAGTACAAAGTCTATGCAAACACACAGGTAAAAACAAAGCATTTCTGTCCGCCGAAACATCTGAGAGCAAAGGTAGGAGGCAGGTTTACAGAGTAATGAGCGTCACGCCTATTACCTCCCAGCCTCTCTGCCTTGACAGGACAAGAGCCCCCTCCATACATACAAACACAGCACTCATACTGTCAGGGAGTTCTGAGGGGGGAGGGGACTGTGAAAGCGACTTCTGAAAACAATTTCAACAACCCCCGCTCCACCCCCACTGAAGCGCCTGGGGCAAAAGAGGCATGTTTGGACGTGGTTTTCCACAGAAACGTGGAGCTAGACGACACCGTGTTCAAACAAATGGTGTGTTTCCCTCGCAGCACCTCTGACTTCGCCAGGAGTTTTGGAAGCTTAACCAATCCAATAAACTCTCATATAAAGCAAACAGACTCATTTTACGAGCACGTTTGCCGATTTCACACCCGCCGAGGTTCCCGCTGCGCCGGGGGGAGTAAACGAAATTAATCAACGCCAGAGCCACTGTGCCTCCAGTGTGCCTCCAGTGTGCCTCCAGTGTGCCCTCCAGTGTGCCGGGTACCAAAACCTGTGCCGCAGAAGGGATTTCACCGCAGATGCTGAGCATGACCCCCCCACTACCCGCCAATTCGGAGGCGGAAATCAAAAAAGCCCCATAACCACGACTGTGCCCTGGCAGCCCCCTCAAAGGGCGACTCCGTAGACGGCGGGATGTGAAGACGACGGCCATGGGAGAGCCGAGGTGGGAGAGTCGCACACGGCCTGCGTTTCGGGAGTCGGCTGCATGCAGACACTCTGCTCCGCGTTAAAGCGCCAGGCTGGTTACTGGTGGGCCGCTCCTTAAAATTACACGTTTTGCCTCCCAAGGGATTTTTTTTCAAAAAGCATTTTCACAATTAGCCTTGAAAAAAGAGGCAGCCGCTCTCGCACGTGGAGTTAACGCGTTTAGGCAAGGAGGCATTTTTGTCGTGGTCTGCAAGCTCTGCCACACTGATGCACCAGGTGTGAGGCATCCCAGTCGGACCTGCCGGCCTCTGCTTCCTGTCCGGATGGCCGGACAGGAGATTTTTCCCCCTGAGTGCCACAGAAGCTCCTAAGCATTTTGAGAAGATCTTCTCTGGCTGACAGCAGTGGCTGTACGTGTGACCGGTAAAGTGTAGATATCCCAGGAGGACAAAACGAGGGTCAGAGTCACAGAGCACTGGCTGGGGGGAGCGGATGCAGCAGGCAGGCCTCAGCTCAGCTAACAGGCTATGTGCGCATGGCTGTTAATCAACCCCACGGTTTTTTGTTACAGACATCAACACGCTTTCAGATGAGCAATCGTACCATGGAGGCCACACCCTTAGCCACAATTTTATCCCGACTTCATCGGAGGCAAAGTAAACAGGAAAGCCTCCCCTCTCTGCCACACACATAAGCTGTTAAATCTGGGAGTCTTATCCTGCCTTTCTACAATACACATATAAATAAAATGCATACGGACAGCCACAACCCTGTCACTCTGCCTTAGACTTCAAGTCCATACTTGAACACTGACAGCCGGTAGTCAGCCGACGTCAGACATTTACGGTCTACGGCGCATCTATATGCCTTCCCAGAACCACTGACGCAGAAGACATTACTGACAAGAGTTCAAATAATCTCATTAAATAGGCAGCGAGACAGCAGCAGGAATAGCAAGGCCTCCTAATTCCCGCTTCCCAGGAATTACGTTACGTCTAATGGTGCAGGCAGCACGGATCAGCCCCGTTTCCCCGGGAGTTTTCCATACAAAAGGCCTGACTTGCTGGACAACCATCACCTGATCCGTTTGTATCTCCTCTTACTCTGACAGCACCGTCCAAGCAGAACAAGAGTGAGCAACAAAAGAGCCACGCGTCAAGGACGAGCAGGAAGGCCTGCCTACGCCCCCCCCTTCCCCCCAAGTGTGTGGAGAAGAGGGGGACTTCCTGTCAGGCCCTCAAGGTTCACGAGACGAAAACGTAATGTCAAACTTCGTTTGACAGAAGATTGAAACTAAGGAGAGAGGGGGTTTCTACAAGGATGCTAGGGGAGAGGGGTGTACAAGAAAGGTTCCACACTCCGCTGTGGTTACGAGAGAGGACACAAACAGGGGTCCTACCAAACAGGCACAGGCGTCTGAGAGATTGCCTGCGCACCGCAGCTGGGGCCCCCAGCTGACAGACAGCGAAGGAAAAAAGCCACCTTAAGGTTTAATGTGAGCCTCAAATTAGCAGGATGGAGGAAAAAAGTGGCTGGAGGGGGGGGCACTGGGAGCTCAGAAAAAGAAGTTTGGGAACGAGGGCATGCGATGGGGGTCTCGGTTGGGAGAGGGAGGCCTGCCCTTCTGTCTTGGGACCCACAGATTAATTCGTCCACCTGAGACTTATGTTCTTCAAGTGCAATGACTACAACCAATTGGGGGAGGTGGGTGTGGCTAAAAACTAGAGAGCTGGGGATTCCCTGCAGAAGAAGGGGACTCAACCTCCCCACAGGGGGTGCTCCTGAGCCGGCATTCCTCCTATTAATAACCTAATCTCTGCTGTAATAGGATACCCAACACTGGGCGCACCTTCATAAGGCAGGAATTCAGGCTGCATCACGGAGCAGAACGAAGTGGTGGTGGGGGGAGCTTTTACTCTGCTCGCCCCCCCCCAGAATTTAAAAACAAAACGGGTTGAGACTCAAATGGGCGTGATTCCATTCGGTGGCGTTGGGGGGGGCAACAGGTTGCCTGCTGGGCCCCAGCTCTTTTGGCTCCAGGTCGAGCTGTTTTTGCAGCAGGATACCAGAGGACACATAAATAACGCAAAAGACAAAGAAGGAAAAACACACGTCCCCCCCCACCCCCGAGTCATGCTAAGGCCAAGTGACACACAGCCAAGTAACCAGGAAGGCAGCCACCCTGCTCAGGTGACCCCCCCTAGCATCTTTGAGGGGGGCCCCCACTCTCTCTGTGAAATTACACTTTCGCCTAAAAATAGTCGCAAGGTGCCGAGAATAGCAGGAGCCTCCCGGAGACTAAAAACAGCGGCGGGGGGCGAGCATTGCGTGGGGGACGACGCATATACACACCCAAAAATATTATAAAGACAAAAAGACAAAAGCTGAAGCTCACACTGAGGTCAGAGAGTGGCACATGCAAAGGGGAAGAGGGACAGGCAGAAGAGGCTTCAGACATTAAAGGGGAAGAGGGACAGGCAGAAGAGGCTTCAGACATTAAAGGGGAAGAGGGACAGGCAGAAGAGGCTTCAGAACTTAAGGGGGAGGAGGGACAGCCAGAAGTGGCTTCAGAGTTTAAAGGGGAGGAGGGACATGCAGGAGTGGATTCAGATCTTAAAGGGGAGGAGGGACAGACACAGGCAGCTTCAGAAACATGACAAGCTGCAGGTGAAGGAATAAAACACAGTAAGGCTTAGACATGCATCGCCCCAGATCACAGAGAGAAAAGGCTCAAGACACTTGGGGGGTGGGGGGGGTGGTGAGTCATGGAACAGCCGCTTGTTTTCCTGTTCAGGAGGGTAAGTGGATTACGAACGATCTTTAATCTCTTTGGCGGGGGCGGGGGTTCCTATTTCTGAGCATCTGCTGAATTACTTGTGCAGTGATTGAAATGATCGTTTCAGCAGAAATGCACCCCCCCCCCTCTCACACACACACACCCCTGACATGCGATACAGAGCCCCGATATGGCACACAACACCACACTCTCAGAAAAACCCTCAACGCGTCCGGCTCACAAGACGCTCCGTCGGGGGCCATCGCTCCCGCGCCCCCCCCCCCCGGCCCCTATCAGCCGGCCCTTTGCTGCAGTAAGTGCCGCACTTTGGTGATCAGCAGCACTGGCGGCCCGCTGGTATCTGCAGGGCTGGGCCACACAATGCCGCCCCTGTTCTGGAAACAACCCGCTGCAGCGGTGCCAACCTTAGAACACCGGCCGCCGGGGCAGTCGAGACGCCGTCTCCAGGCAGGGCCATGGGGGTGGGGGGGCTCAAGTTTCGTGTACTTCCTGCCTGAAGACGCCAAGTCCATTCCAAGCTGCAGTGACATCCTCCCTTCCTGGACCACTGGCCTACATCATGAGGAAAACGCCCCGCTATCTGGAGCCTTTCCGAGTCCCGCCGACCACCTGGCCCTCAGGGTCTATAAAAAGCAGAACCCCCTCCCACACGTGGCCCTTTTTAAACGTGTCCGCCCCACAGGTGCCAGCCCCTGCACGCTGGGCCCGTCACGGGGAATCGGACGCACACGGCCACATCGGCCAGAGACGGCTTCTGTTCCTCCTGGCATTTGAGGTGGCCGACGCGCATCTGTTGCGAATTGCGAGTTTCGGCAGAACGCGTAGCGAACGCGTTAACCCCGCTGGGCCGGGTTCGCGGGGGGGGGGGGGCTAGGACACGGCGGCAGATGTGCAGGTCTGCTCTGTGTGTTTGGAGGGGCATGTGTAAAATGCAGAGCACACAGCAGCTGTGGCGGGACACAGGAGAGATCAGCACAGCTCTCAGGTTACTCTGACAATGAGGCTTTGTTGGGGGGGGGGGTGGAGCTCACTTTCTCAGCACTGTTTATGTCTTCAAATCTGCATTAAGCCCCCTCCACTCCCCACCGCCCCCCAATAAAGCACACCTTAAACCCGGATTACTGCCTCCCAAGCGCTTTATCCCTGAAATGTGTCACAGGAGCTGTGGAGAGTCCTACCCTTAAGCGGGGGCTTAGAGACACAGCTTAGGCCGCTAGCGGGGCCGGCCTGCTACCAGGACCGGCCTGCTGCCAGGACCGGCCTGCTGCCAGGACCGGGACCCATGTCCCTTCGAAACCTGCTTTTCTGGACTTCCACCTGATGGAGTAGCAGAGACGCAGCCTGTATGATGGGACTGCTGTGATTCTAAGAGAGGGGAAATCACAAATAAGGGCCCATCCTCCCCCCATCCAGAAGCCACGCTGGGGCCCCTGCGAGTCATAAAGACCCTTATCTGATCCTGAGGCTGGGAATGACGGGGCCCCGAGTGTCTAGACAGTGAGCCTCTGGCCAGACATATGCAGAGGCCCGAACATTCTGCTGTGCAGGGACAGTAACTCAGCAGCAAAGGGAGCCTCACTGCAACCCCCCCACCCCCACGGGTCTGCAGTGGTGCTGAATTATGCTCCTGACCCTAGTGCTACACACCCGGAGTGGCGCTGACTGGACCAGCATAAGACCCCATGAGGGGGGAATGGGTTAAGGTGGGGGGAGGGGCGATCTGGGTTGGGAGTGCTCCAACCTGTCCAGAAACAGCAGTGCCAGAACATTAACCCCGTCACGGTCGCTCACTACCGCGCCAAGTGCCAGCCTGTCCACCGCGGGACACACCGGGCCGGACCTTCACGGCTCAGGACCTCCACTGACAGCTCCCCCCTGTCCGGTGCTGAGAGCCCAGTTTTGCAGGGGCCTCTGTGGTTTCCTGCCCCCGACGGAGAGCCTCATGGGAGCCACAGACACATCTGCACCCAGATTACCCACAATGCCACGGCACGGTCCGTGCAATTTTGACAAACAGACCCAGTCAGAGTCACGGGAGATCGTGAATAGTGGAAAGACATTTCTGAAAAACTACCCAACACACAGCACAACGGCACAAAAGAAGCATTTTCAAGGAAAAGTACAAAGACACACCCACCATGTAGATTAAAACTTAGCAAGTGAGCTGTACAGATATGCATTACCAAAAACAACACTTATACAATAAACGATTTTAAGTGACAGTACACAGTAACAGCAGCTGCAAAATAATTAAAATACAGCATCGTTTTAAAATCATTAGCAACACTTTTTACATGATGTGTTTGTATATTTAAGATCATCTAGGTGCTTATCTAAAGTTTATCTAACTTATGCAAGTTTGCAAGTCAATCTCACCCAAACTATAACATGCCTGCCAGACAAGCAGAACCTGATGCGGAAACACAAAACGCAGGAGAATCATTTCCCTGAGGTCTCTTCAAATGCTCTGTTTTCACTTTTTCATCGTTTTTCCCTGTTCAGATTCTCAAACAACAGCAGAGTCTGTGCTGCAAAAGTCAGAAGTGTCCGGACTCTCGTCCATCCACATGCTGCCAAAACGCTCCCAAGGCTCGGCTGAGGATCAGCGCAGTCTGAACCTCAGGGTTCGAGGGCGGAAGGTAGGGGCTCGCTGCCCAGCTGGCACCTAACGCATCCCCAGGTCAGACACCATGAAACAAAAACCGAAGGAGTTTAACATGCAACTCCCCCCGGGGAGTCCGGAGTCGGAGAGGAGACACTAACGAGCGCGGCGCCCCGTTTGAGGCGACCTGGCAGGAGGCGACACGTTTTACCGAGGGGGGGAACTTCACTGGCGCGAGCGACGGCAGCGTGGACCCCCAGAGTAACTCCCCAGCACCTCCCGGCGGATCCCACTCCTCCAGCGCGCGTGCCAGCCTCCAGCGCCACCCCCCCACACTCTCCCACACTCCCATTCTCCATCCGTGCCTTCCATTTTGAGAAACGCCTCCCCAGCCGTGTAAATAAAGCGCGCTCCGCGCTCACCTCGCCAGGAAGCGGCCACGGAGCGGCAGGAAGTGGACGGCCAGCGATACGGCGGGCGGAAGCGGCCGCGTCCCTGCAAACTTTCCGCCTGGAAGTCTCCTCTCCGCTCCCGAGCACGTCGCCAACTTCTCCTCTCCTCATGTATGCTAATTACTTTTTTTTTCCTCTCTCCCCGACTTGCAAGACGGAAGGAGAGGGAGGAGGATGGG
>JAODJW010000106.1:7941737-7949237 GCA_026777045.1 Hyperopisus bebe | reverse complement strand
TATTTAAATGATTTGAATCAAAGATGAGTTTTGTCTCATGAGCGATGCTGAACAGTACTCGCTCAAAATAGTATCGGCATCCCTGTTTGTTAAAAAGGTTTCTGTGTCAACGGCTGTCAAACTGGGTCACGCCAGCGCCTTGCTGACAGCAAAGGTGAAATACCCGATCGAGAGAGTCTGCATGAAAACATTTAGCGTGGCTGCGGGCAGCTGGGTCTGCGCACAAGAAAATTTATTTCTAGGTCAGCTGCCTAAAACCGTTGTCATCGGACTTGTAGATAACATGGGTTTTGTGGGTGCGTACGATCGACAACCCATTCAGTTTTCAACATTACGACGCTGAATTTGTAGCGCTTTATGTCGATGGCCAGCAGTATCCCACTAAACCCTTTCAACTGGATTTTAACCGAGGAAACGTGGCCCGTGAGTATTACAGTTTGGTTCTGGCCACGGGTAGACATTTGAAAAACGATCCTTTCGCTGTTGACAGAAATGACTACATAAGCAGTTACACTTTGTACGCTTTTAACTTGTCGCCTAATGATGGATGCAATCAGCATCTCTCCCAGGTCAAAAGCGGTAATATGCGCCTGGAGATGAGATTCCGCCAGCCGCTGGCCAGGACACTGATAGTTTACGCGTGCTTTGAACAGTTGTGGCGGGGGGTGTATTTGGGTTAAACACCATGATACTGTTCACTATTACATCCACCAACCGTGGCGTGCACAGTGTTTTTGTAACCCTTTCAAAATTATAAAGAAGATAATATGGCTTCGGACCGTTGTAACGTGTGCCAGCGTAAGTTGGTACAGTATGCTGCACGCACCTTACAATCATCATCTATTATTGCGTCCATAAGCCATGCCACTGTCCCTATAATAAATTGAACCGTATGTAGCGGCCTCAAGCTTCGGCCCTCGGAGTCTCCCGCCGCCGCCGCTGCCTCCTCCATAAATACACCGCTGACAAGCTTATCGACATTTGCGACCAATTCTTCGGTTGGGCATCCATCGTCTGAACCTGTGTGTATATAAACACATGCTGTCTTTACACATTTTTAAACAGTAAAGCCATTGCTATGTCTGAAAACTTACCAAAATGCCATCTGTTTTCTTCACCATCCTTACACGGCATCCTTAATTCACTTGATAACAGAAAAAAAAAAACTTTTGGTCAAAAAATAATTGCAAAGTTTTCACAGTATTGACAATTATAGTAATTATAAAATACAGTGGTACCTCAGTTCTCGAACTCATTAGAACTCAAATTTCTTAAAAGTTGAACCAACCAGTTTGAAAAAAAGAAAAAAAAGATACCTAGAACTCGATCTGAATCTCAGAAGTCAAACCATGAACGCCTACCTAAGATAACTTGTGCGCGGGGAAATGAGTCACGTGGCATGTCTCTCAGCAGAAACAAAGGGTAAAGCTTCAGTCTCAGCCTCACATTCGCTGTGATAGCACCGTGCATGTTAACAATAGCTGAATACATATATTTAGACAGTAAAAATACATTTAGACAGATAGACAGTAACAGTAATTATTATTATATAATAAAATACATTTAAAAATAAAGATTTCTTATTAATTATTTTAATATTAATAATAACCATTAATACATTTAATTATGATAATATTGTCGTGCCCAGTGGGGATGGAACGGAGACAAAGGCGCAGACGTCAGGGTACCGGGGAATACGGGGTTTAATTACCGGTAAGGCAGGCAAAGCGCAGAAAGACAATACAATGACCAGACTGGGGAAACAAACTGAAATGCGGACTAAATACAGAGGACTAATGACAACAACCAGAAACTGATCACATGGGGATTCCACACGGGGTTAACGAGGGGGCATGGCACACGGAAGGAGCGGACGATCGAGGCATGATGTTGTCTTTTTGAACTTTACACATTGTTTGGATGCATTTAATTTCTTACTTTAAAAATTACTGTTTTGATAAATGTGCTTAGATGTAGTACAGTAGGCCTCTATGCTTTTCTTGTTTTGTCCAGTTCATTTTGTGTTTAAATGCAAAAAAAAAAAACATATTTCGGTGTAATTTTTTGGGGCCGGTGTTCTGACAAAACATCCTACCTATCGAGACATGCTGTCGAGCCTTTCTGCGCATATGCAGTTCCACCGTTTTGGGATTAGGGTTAGGGTTAAGGTACAGTAAGGGTTTTAGGGGTTTTGGGGGGGTTAGGGCTATCGATTAGCATTACGGTATGATGTTTTGATAAAGTATGACGGTTTGTCAGAACACTGGGAACCAATTAATTGGTTTTCCATTATTTTTTATGGGGAAAATTCGAATTCAAATCAGAATTCGAACTTTTTAAGATTCGATCCGAATCCGTTGTGTAAAAAAACACCAAAAACCCATGCATTTTCAGTTATTAACGCACATAAATAAATTTCAAGCACATGTTAATATATTGCTGCCATATTGGTTTTCGGTTATCTCGATCATCGGTTATCTCGAAGCTTTTTGGTAACCCCCTAGGCCGGCGACATAACCGGGTTCGACTGTATTTATAAATGGAATAACCCCTTTATCAAACTAATGCTATGATTCTGTGTTGAAAGTGTACTAAAAGTGAATAGTTGTAAAGGAATCTATGAGTCTTGAAAGAATCAGTACATTACTGACATAGTGAAGGTTTTTGATGTCTCGTTTGTTTTTCTATCTTATCGTCCTGCAGATGTGATTGTCTTCTATCACCCAAGCAAAAGTGGATTCCAATTAGGACAAGAGAACTCCAGCCCAATGCAAGCTTCTACATGGACTGCGAGTGGATTGAATAATCCACCCCTAGGGTCAGGCCTAAATGCGATACCCAATATTTACTGGCATGCATTTAATAGAGGGGGGGCTAATGGAATTCATTGTACCCCCGTTGATCAACATCAGTCAGGATTACATACTTCACTATCACGGCTGATCAGACATGTTGAAAATCAAAGTCACTGGAATCACCAGCTGCCATGGACGCCGACAGCACATAAAACAGTCACACAAGCAAATTTCAGAGCGACTGCTTCGGCATTGGCATCAAGAAATCAATCTGTGTTTGGCAGAAGTGATTCCTGCACTACCCTGTCAAGCAACGGAGTGCAGTGCGGTCCATCATCAAGCTGGTATTCTATTCAGAGTCCACGTGTGGTGCAAGTGGCAGTAAGTTCTCAACAGCTAACAGATTGTGGCCAGGAGGCAGGCCCAGTTCATGGGGCAGTGACATGGGGACATGGACAAGGTAAATCTGCAGTTGGTTCATCAGTGGTGCAAAATGCCAGTGCAAACCATCAGCCTACTGGTCTTGAAGGCTTTTGTGCAACTTCAAGAATGAAGGCACAGGGATCACACTCAAACGGTTCTACAAAAACTGCTGAAATAGTCTCAGCTTTCCAAAGTGGGAATGACTTTATGTTCAGAAAAGTTTGTGGCCAAGATAATATGTTGAGTTTGAAATCAAGCACAGCGCTGGTGGGTCCTAGAGAAACCAACCAGACAATCTCTAGCACTCCAGACCTGCCTCCCTTGACCTTGAATCCAAACTCATCTTTTGCAAATGGCAGCAGTAATTCAAACACTACTTGTAATTCCAGCAGTCTCCATGTACAGCCTTCATCTGGTCCATATGACAATCGACAGCCTCGTCAGAACTTATCCAGTAATTCCAGTGATGGGGTCATTCCTCACAGCTCCACATTTAACCAGCAGCATAGAAATACTGTCCCTGCCGTGCTCCTTCCCCCACCACCTGGACCACAACAAGAGAAAAGTATTAGCAACAGTTCCCAAGGTTTAGGGAATTTATCTCATGTTTACCAAGACCAGGATTTGCCACATAAGAGGATATGCCAAAATAGAGCTGCAGAGTTCTCTGCTTTAGGCCAAGAGAATGACCAAGCCAGTCACAGAATACGAAGTATGGACCCCATTCATAGTTTTTGCACCACCACAAATTCCTCCTCAGTGTTTGCTGCTAATCCACATACTTTAAAATGCAGCTACAGTTGGCCTTCAAACCATGTAGTGAAGTCATGTGGCCAGCAACACAGTGGAAATACTGACTCTTCAGCAAATCAACAGAGAAAGGAGCACTATGCCTCAGTGGAGGGGGACAGACAAAGAGATCCTAAAAACAGTCCATCTCCAAGTAACACTTTGGTTGTGGAGCAAAATCAAATGCCTATGGGCAACATTACTGAAGTTGGCTCCGACAAGCCTTCAGGAAGGTGCAATTACCAGAATGATTCTGAGAACAGATCCAAGTGTCTGGATACTGAAGCTTTGTCTCCAGCATGTGTTTGGCAACTTGAGTACATCAAGAACCAAAAAAGAATGCCTATATCATTGACGGGGATGAAAGCAATCGCAGTTGTTCCTCCAATATCACAACAGTCAAGCACTGACCAAGCAAGCAGTATTACAAATGAAGATAAAGAGTGCAAGGTTCAAACTTCTTTTCCTGATAAAAGTGCTGAAAGGAATCCCGAAAGTGAACCAAATAATTCTGGTTTATCTCATAATGTAAAAGAGAGCATACCCGCCATTTCCTCATCAGACAAATCTTTATGTAACATAACACATGAAAGCTCCACAGCTGTAGGTATGCTTAAAGCAGGGCTATCGATCCAGGAATCTGCTGTGTCAGCAGAAAGCCCTGCTGTCAGTGTTAGGAGTGGTTCTCCTCGGCCGAGTGGCAACAAAGACCAACAGTTACTTATGAAGGAGGATAGATTTGATTTATCGACAGTACCTCTCATTTCTTGGACTGCTGACAGACTCAGGGAGTTAATTGCCACACTAGAAGATGTTTCAAAACCATCTGACCCTAAGGTGGAGGAGAGTTCAACACGTCATATTGTTAGAACTTTTTGGAGTGGCCGGGAGCAAAATCTGTACTATGCATTAAATTCAAATGTTGTGGAGACTATTGTTGATACTTGGAGGACATGCACCGAAGATGAAAACCCAGTCATATTTTCAGAATTGAATGCTCCAAGCAATGTGAAATTAGCAGAAAACTGTCTCATTTTGGGATCAGATGACTACATTTCTAATGATCTAGAATGTACGCCATTGCCGTTGAATCTCTGTGAATGGACTGACAATGTAGAAAAAAAGCATATAAACCTAGTGAGACCTGGAATACACATAACTGAGAGGGAGAATCAGAGAACGAAGGCTGATGAGATAGAAAAGTGCAAAGTGGAAGAACCTGTCACTGACACAATGGATGTTGAATTACTTCAGAAACAATTCCAGACTGAGACACTAGACCCTCTGGAGGAGGTGTCTGATCCCCTGTCCTTGTTAGAGATTAAGGTTTTATCACCTACAGAGGCAAGAAAACTGCACCTTTTCGACAGCCAGCCAAGACAGAATGAGACAGTAGAGGATCCTCAAACCAAGCATGCAGAAGAAAGCATCTTGGAACTTAAAACCAAGATGTCCGCTGCCATTGACAGTGACTTAAATGTTGATCTTGAAGTTCTTACAGCAGCTGCCGTAGCATCCAAGCAGCTGTGGAGCGAACAGCTTTCTGCACAAAAGCTATGCGGAAGCCAGAGTAACGAAACCAATACTAAAGATGCGCCTTTTGGGGACGTAGAGACAATTCTTAAGGAAAGTACTATTAAGGGTATGCAGTTGGGAGGACTTCAGGAAAACATGAGAGGGACTGTGTCACGCTGTTTAAGTTTACACAACAGGAAGAAGCAAAAACTGATGCAGAAATCCAAATCCAAACTGCCATTTCAGAAACAGTTACTTGAAAATGTTAAGACGGTTCAAAAGGAGTTACCCAGCTCCCTCCCTGTTTCTGGCATTAAAAAGTATGTGGATTTCAGTCACAATAATCAACAAAAAACAGTAAATGGCACCAAGAAACATAATGAAGACTCTTCGAAGGTCCCAAAACTGTCTCTTAGCACATACTGTCAAAGCCAGCAAGCAAGTAAAATCAAGGCTGAGATTCTGAGAAGTGAAAGGTCTCAGATAGTGACAGTGGTGGTAGAAGGAGGCATTGGCAGTCTAGCTTTGTATGGTTCTCCTGCTCAAAGACAAAAACACATAGCTGTTTCCAGCAGACAGCCTGATCTTAAGCCTAGAACAAGCACCATGACTGGGCCTCCTACAAAAAATACTCTAGAATTTCACTCCCAGAAGAGAAATCATCTGGAAAAGGGCCACCTTGAAAAAGGTAGCAGAGCAAGGCAAAAAGTATATTCTTCCTGGCAGAAAAGTTTGGTTCATCAAGAGAATGATTTTAAATCAAAGGTGATGTCAACCAAAAATAGCACAGAAAAGGGTTCACATAAACTTGGTAATGGAGATGCCGAAAAATCAAAGGTGTCGTCAAAAATTGCAAAGATTGGGGAGGAAGCCAACAGTTTCAACAGTAGGGTATCTTCCCCAAAACAGGTTTGTCTACTCAAAATCTATTGTGATAAATTTGGAAAGTACACAAGCATGACTCTGTCAAAAAAGCTGTCAAAAAAAGATGAACAGCTGCTGTGTATCAATGGGAAGAAAAGGAAATCTTTCGAAATGGGGGGACCAAGTCAGGCATCAAAAAAGACATGCAGATCAATCTCTAGCATTTGTGAGATCATCAAACCTGGCTCAAACGGCAATATCAGTCAAGGAAAAGCTTCTGGATTTCAAGCAGTTGTCAGCGTCTCAAGAGACAACGGTGATGGAAAACCCCTTGCAAGAACTTACGGGTAAGCACAGTGGAATGGGAGATGAATTGTGTCTTGCTTGGTATTGCCTTTTTGGAGGGTGCTGCTGTGCTTTGGCTGACGAGATATGAAATTCAGAATTTCTCCAGACTCTGCCTGTCCCCGAGGAAGTGGCCTCGCTGAAGCACTGAAGATGACCTGGTTGAAAATGAAAAGTAAGTCTGTTGTGAGTGAATTCTCCAGATTTGGTGTGGACATTCTGTTTTTTTGCATGTGCATGGAGATGCTGAGTTTTTACAATCAGTATACTACAAATCTATAATACTGTCTTACAGGTCACCCATGTTGTGATCCAAATAAAGAGCCAGTCTTCCCTGATGCACCCTCACACAGAGTTGGCAAGTCCCGAATAACCTATGAAGAGTACAAGAAACGATATTTAGGAAAGGCTGTGAAATGACAGATCTCAGAATGCACTGCATAGCTTGACACCATCCTGCTCTACCACGTTTCCAATGGAGACTCACTTTTTCATTTCTCCCTTGAAATGCAGGGATACCTTACAGAATTGTATCACATTCACAAACAGGAATTGTTGCATTTTTTTTTTACTTTGAAATATTATTCTGTACCTAAATTAAATGACAATAAGTACAATAAATATGGATGTGTGACCTGTGTAATGAGGAAAGCGTTTAGAAACATGTTTACCATTTAGTATTACTTGTAACTACAGTGGTACCTCGGTTCTCGAACTTAATCCATTCCGGACTCTGGATCGAATCCTAAAAAGTTTGAGTTCTGATCGA
>JAODJW010000106.1:7886443-7923238 GCA_026777045.1 Hyperopisus bebe | reverse complement strand
TGAAGGTCTCGATCTTGTCTTTGAATCAGCCGTATTTGTACTCGTTCTTGTCATGGACTCGGGATTTTATTTCGAGAACATAACTCTGAGAATATTATTATTAATGAGCTGTTTACTGTCGGATTGGATAACTAATTACTTCAAGTGCAACCAATTAGTATATATATATATATATATATTTCAAGGGTCTAATTGGTCGCGCACGTCTTTTCTTGTATTAAAATATAAGTGCAAATGTGTCCTATTTCTCCAGCAAAATCACCAAATCACAAAGACTAAACTGAATGCAATCAACAATGTAAAAACAAATCATACTTAAACAAGGCATATGTCTTGTAATAAATATTTTATTCGTGCTGATATTATTGTTATACCTGTGGTTCAGTCACTTATGCTCGTGCACAATATGCTTGCAAATATTTTAAAAGCAAATTATCAAAAGTATAGGCCTACATTTTTATATTAACACAATAAAGTTAAATACTAAACAATAACACAAACCGACAAATAAAACACAAATTTAAATGCCTTCGAATTTATTTACACGTTTTTTCTGCAGAAATGTGGGTTAAAGACTCCGGTTGCTGAATTAGTCTATTGATATACGCTCTCAGCAACTCCCCGAGAGCCCGTTCGATGAACGCATCGAACCTTTAGAAAGACATTTACCTATGTCGGGACGGCTTGTGCCGCTCCACACACCAGTAAGCCAGAACCGCAACAGACACCTCACTCGTGTGTTGAGAGTCTATTACATCACGCGCTACCCTATCTAGCGTGCTGCGTATATTGCTAACATGTTTCAGCTTATTTACAACTGCATCAATAACCCTTTGAACAATTGCGGAGGGTGGCGGATTTGGGATAAATGCCGCGATGCAGCTTACAATATATTATACCTGCCAGCCGTGGCGTGCACAGCTTTTTTGACACCCTTTCAAAATAATAAAGCATATAATATGGCGGAGGTCCGTTGTAGCACATGTGCCAGCGTAAGTTGGGACAGTATGCGGCACACGCCTCACAATCATCGTCTATTACCGAGTTCATAATCCATGCCACTGCCCCTATAATAAAATGAACTGTGCGTAGCACCCCGCTGTCTCGTCGCGGCTCAGCTGCAGCTTTCACTGCACCGTCACCGCTGGCTCCTCCTTCATAACTCCCCCATTGAGAAGCTTCACGATATTTGCGGCCAATTCTTCGGCCGAGCATCCATCGTCTGTACCTGTGTGTATATAATCTTATGCTGTCTTTTCCCATTTTTTGAACAGTTAAAGCCATTGCTATGTATGAAAACTTACCGAAACGCCATCCTCCGTTTTCATCGGCATCCTTATTTCACTTGATAACATAAAAAAAACTTTTGGTCAAAATCATCGTAATGTTTTCACAGTAGAAAAAATCTATAACAGCAATTGTAAAATACGATAAAAGATTTAGCTTACCTCGAGAGTTCCATTTTCCAACGTTGATATGTCGTAGATCAGAAAATGAAGTCGCTCCTTGACGTGAGTGATAATGAGGGCCCGGCGCTCGTCCCTTAATAAGCCACAGCTTGGTGGGGGTATACTTGTCATCTGGTTTACCAATCATTATTCTTTGTTTGATGCACAGTTTCGGTAAACATCCGCGGCGGTTTATGACACCCTGATCACCCTCTTCCATTTGCGATAAATGATCAATAGCCTTGGGAACCGCTCTATCCCGAGCCAGGCGTCAACAGGTGCGTGGCCTTCCGCCTGTTTCATTGCCCCTGGTGTGAACTTCTTTAACAAAAAAAGAACAGTAGACAACACCACCTAGCGGCAAGTACTGAGACCGTACCACACCCATGCTTGTAAATTTATGTTAAAAACACATAGATTAATTTCCTAAAACTTATCGTCTAGGCTGTTCACATACTGTACATTGTATTAAAACATTCATCAGAGAATGATGTCTTTATTTTCTTTATTAGTGGCATGGTATTTAACCACCCCGCTTCTGGGCTAATGCCGTACGCTCATTTTAACAAGGATTGTCCGGGTTATTCCTTGATTCTTGTTGCCGAAAATGTTTAGGGCGTTTTACTTAATTATTCACATTGGCGGAAAAGTGCTTCATTACTTTAAAAACGTCATGGTTAAGTGGCTTATTTGAAATAAAAGGCGCTCCGTTTGTTGCTACCATTTTGAAATGGAGTGTCTTACGAATCATTATTCTTTGTTTAATGCATGGTTTCGGGTAAACATCCACGACGGTTTATATTACACCATATGTCTAATGGCCTGGGAACGGATGATTCTAACCCATGTTTATTAGACTGGTCATCCGCTCACCAAAGCCATCTCAAAGCCTGTGGTCAACAAGGGCGCGGTCTCCCGCTGTTTCACTGCCCCTGCTGTGAGGTCCTTTAACAAAAAAGAACAGTAGACAGCGCTCATTTTAACAAGGATTGTCCGCGTTATTCCTTGATTCTTTTTGTCGAAAATGTTTAGGGCGCTTTACTTTATTATTCACATTGGCGGAAAAGTGCTTCATTATTTTAAAAACGTTATGGTTTATTTGAAAAAAACTGGCGCACCGTTGGTGTCACCATTTTGAAATACGTGGCTGCGTCAATGCGCATGCGCGGGCTTCGGATCCCAGACGGCGATCAGTTGACGCGCAAGTTTTGAACAGGTCGGCAGCATGCTGGGTTCGCTCCGTTGTGGGATAATGGCTGCCTTGACCCCGGTGTTTGTGCGACATCGATGGAACCCAGTGCCGTTATTGATGGATCTTCGCGTTTGGTGAAAATATTTTTCTGTTTTACATTGAAATAAACTGTTAAACTGATTACGGCTTTTCTCGTTTTAAAAAACTTGGGCTGAAATGTTTGTGCTTGTTTCGCATTTCCTCTTGTTTCGTTTGGGCACGTTTGTACTTAATACCTAACTTTTAAAAGTGTGCTTAAAATACGGTGTTTGCTCTTTTTCGCTCGGGCATGTCTTACTTGCTTAAATTCCGTCTGCTCTGGCTTTTCTTTCGCTTAAAAAGTTTGGGGCTTGTGTCGTTTGCTTAAAATACTTAAAATTCTTTTAAATTGTTAAAGTTAAACTGTTTAAACATTTCTGTTAAATGAGCTTACGTGCATTTTCTTTTAAAATACACCGTGTATGCACTAGCTTACATTCATCTTGCTATACGCTTTATTATTCCTTAAAACGTAATTAATAAATGTAACCATTGTTTTAATACAAGCTTTAAATTACTAATTTAAATTTTAGCTAGGTTGTGGGGAACGGGGAGCAGCTGGCCCTGTCAATCATCGTTGGGGTGGGGGTATGCAGCTGAACCTGTCAATCATCGTTGGGGTGGGGGCGTGCAGCTGGACCCGTCAATCATTGGTGATGACGTCATAGCTGGGGGAGCTTTAAGCTCCGCCCAAGGTACCACCTAACCTTTTTTTTACTATAGTACCAAAAAAACCCAAAATGAGTTCTGTTATTTGTGATTACACATGAAAATAAGGGCTGAGCACCTTCATGGTGTCATGATGATTTTGGTCCAGCTGCATTCATCAGCTTCCAGTAAGTGACACAGAAAGGATCCCTGCTCATGCATGGTGCCGCAAATAATGTACCCGCTTGGACTGTAGTGGAGCGAAGCGGGTTTCCATCTGCTGGTTGGGCACATCTTCAACTCACTTTTGATAAAGAAAGTAGTTAGAAAGCTTTCAGGACGCCTGCAGCCTGAATTTAAAGGTTTGGATCTTCCTGGGTAAGAGGCTATATTTCTGCCTCCCGGGGAGATGAGTTATTTCAACAATCCTGAGAAGTAAAACGGGACTCACAAAAACATGCAGTGCACAAGGCTACTAGATAACAGTAACACTGTAAGCAAGGGCACAACTTGGAGTTGAGCATTGGGAGGGCTGAGGTCTTAACTCATTTAAGGGGGTCCAGGAGGTTGTATTGGTTGGTTTTGATTACCTGGGGGGGTTTACTGGCTTATCGGGGCATCGGATTTAAGGTAGTCTGGGCAAAATGTAAGTGAACAAATATGATGTCCATTTAAACTGTGGTACTTTAAATCCGGCAAGTTACCCCGATAAGCCAGTAACCCCGCTTCGTAGTACAGGTCTCAAGGGTCAGCTATGAACACAGCAACGAGAGTCACACCAGCTGCTAGGTCAGAGACATTTGCAGATTGAGCTGAAAGCAAGACAGCGACTGTCACTCCAGAAGGTACGGAGGACATATATGCTTCTGGTGTGCAAACTTTAAATGAAAGTAATACAGCCACAAACTGTGAGTGGATATAGCTAGCACTGCACCTTGTGTGACAGTGATCAGTGGACCTTCCAGTGTAAATAAAAACGTAACTGTGGGCTTGGCTGCAGCCTCTGGCACTGTAATGCAGACCTTATTAAGCTACACACAGAAGGGCTCAGTGTATTCAAGCGTGATCTTTTTTCAGGCGACAAACGTAGCCAGTGGAAATGGGACTCTAATAAGGTGATGGTGCAATTTTGATTTTGGCTGTCAGTACAGCGAATGACTCTTCTGCAGGAGCCCCGACGGTAAACTCAGAGATCCCCCTTAGGGTGGTGGGGGCGCTCACAAAATTGGGCCTCAGGTAAACATCCGGACTTCCTAAACCGACAGCATGCTCTATGCCTCCGATCGGGCTCTCGACTGGCACTGACGCAGGGATGGTGAAGTTAACCCAGCGCATCGTTAGGTTGGATCTCCCTGAATTGGAAATCATCTATGTGAAGAAGACAAACAGCATAATCAAGGAGAACAGCCATCCTGTCTCTGCCCGGTAAAGCACTGCCATCTGGCAAATGGTTCAGGACAATTAAAACCAGAACAGACAGACGGAAAAACAGCTTTTATCCCTGGGATTCCTCCAGGTGAAACTCTCCACTGTCAGATTTGGGTAACATATGCTAGCTGGTCCACTAATGTTCACTGCCTTTTAATCAGCTTGCAAGTACAATCAGAGACTGTCTAGAGTTTAGTTTTGATTTAATGTTGTTTTCTGGCATTTTGTTGATTTTTAATGTTTGGTGTTGAGCAGATCTATGATCTCCATTGGGTTTCTGCATTAAATTAAAACAGAGCACAAAACAATAACAACGCTGTCAACCTTAATAATGAAAATGAGACACTTCACATCGCTCAACACGACTCGCCACCCGTCTCGTCTTACTTTAGCATAGTTTTTTTGGTTGCACAAATGTTTTGAGATGTAATGTATTCTTTTTATGGGAGGTTATGCGCGGCTAGACAAAATGTCATTTTGATGGATGCGTGTTTAACTTTTCTTAGGATTCCATAATGAGAAAACAGCATGTCAAGCTTTAGGTTACTTCTGATTATTTTTTTTGTTATTTATGCCGCATGTCATTTTTGATGTACGCCAGGGTGTTTTATGTTCTGGAAGTTTTATGCACGGACAAATTGGGGAGGTACTTCTGTTTTTTTACAGACGGGGGGGAAACCGGTACGGTTGGTCCTATGACCGCTGATCGTAATAAATATCTGTAGCTGGTTGTGTTTCTTTCAGGGGAGGTTGTGCGCGGACAGACGAAATGTCAATTTGATGTATGCGTGTTTAAGTTTTCGTAGGATTCTTTAATAAGAATACAATGTGCCAACAGCACAGTGTTTTCTTTTATGTTCTAGAAGTATGCATGGACAAATCAGGGAGGTATGTTACAGTTGACCGGGATGACCTACGGGGACAAATAACACCTATATGGGAAACTACCTACCCCAACTTCAAAAACAGCTTTTTTCTTCAGAGAACCGTACATTAGAGAAAAAGGGGGGTCCGCTTTACCCGGCTCACTCCCCTCCCTGCCAGTTTCACAGACACACGCACTACCCACTCCCCCCGCCCTGTCAAAGATTCACAGAGACACATTCACTGCTGTGGGGATGCAAAGCGTTTTTTGGAGGAAAGCGTCAGACGCACCTCCTCTTATTCTACGCTCCAACCTTCTCATTTTCAGAGAGTCTCTTTCAGAACTGTACAACAACCAGTGTTCTGACGAGTTGAGCTACCTATCGAATCGTCTGGACCTTGGAAACGTTGTGGACAAGATATTCTACTACCGTGTGTGGCTGGATTTGGAAATTCTGAGAGCGGTGTTGGATGTTACCCGATGTTCTGTCAAGTTGAGCTACTTTGTTGAGTGCTAATCAATAGCCTAACCATGCCAGTCAGAGTTTTGTTCAAGAATGGTGGAATATCTTGTTTTTGAATGTTACATTTCTTAGCCATAACACCACCCACTGCTGTACTCAGTGATGACTTTTGTACCCTATTGGTACGCGATCTCAATAGAAGGATTCAGGCAATTCTAGTTTTGGGTGTGGCATTTAGACCCATACTGGCAAGCTAGATTTTCCTAAAAACTATGAATTTTAATGTGTAACATGAAAGACTTGATTGATTTGAGCACAAAAAGTATACATTTGAAAATAGTTTTGGGAAAAAAGTTGGAAAAACTGAGATTATGCATATGATATGTCTGAACTAGCCTGAGAGACCGTATAGAAAGCACATGCGGAATTTTTATTTATAAGAAATGGGATGGTGTGTGGCTCAGGAGTCCTGTGATTGGAAGATGCCTCCCCAGGGATGCTGCATGCTGGCTGACCCAGCGCTGTGACCCCAAAGCCGACTCTCACCTGACCCTGTCTCTCAAGGAGAGCAAGATGAGGTAGGTGAAAACATTTCACCATGAGGAGAAATAAAGTATCCCTATACTGATCTATTGAAATGGTAATGAAAAAAACTAACAATGAAATGAGAATGCCCTCTAAACCCAAAATCACATGCACTCTTATGAAGGTAAGGCAAGGAGCAGGCTCTGCGTCGGTCACATGACAAACCACCTCAGGGATGAGAACCTGAGTGCAGCCGTGTGGCGGGTGATACATCAGCACCACGCTTTTTTCCAGTGGCTGGAATGCCAATCCTGCCACAAGCTTTCCCTGTAAGTTGGAGGACCTCGTTATAGGGCTGGATGTAGATTAACGTCACACCCAGGATGAAGCAACTGCAGGATAAGGGCCCAGCCCAAGGACCCTGCTCAAGGGCCCAATGGAATAAAATCACTGAGGGCATTCATGGGATTTGAACCAGCAACCTTCAACTGAATAAAATGTATCACAATTCTGTGAATGGCGAAATGTTCTTTAACATCAGCGTAGTTGCATACAGTGAAATGTAAGTGAACATATACAAAAGTGAACATTTTAAAAATAAATTTAAAAATCTGTTCCTGTACTAGCAGGTTTCCCCAAATTTAAAAAATAAAACCACTTTGCAATCGGTATAAATAACTTCTTGCTTTATTTTGCAATAGTGCAATTTACTCTTGTGCAAATACTGCTTGCAGTTGAACTGGCTTGTTATTTATTGAGGGCAAATTATAATGTAATGGTGATTTCTGACTTCAGTGATTCATACGCCCAGTGTTTACCGCACATGGACTTCATGGGGGTTGAGAAAAGTCACAATAGACATACTTATTAGTAAGGAGTAGGTTCTGGAAAGAGGCCCTTCTGAATAGCATTGACTGATGTATCTGGATTGCCAGTGGATTGTCAAGTTGCCCTTAACTGTGGTAGTGAGGTGGTGAGAGACAATCCTCACTGGTGATCTAAGCTCCTGGGACCTGCTATCATTATCAAACGAGGCTCCTGTCTGACCAGCACACTGAACAGGCCCCCCAGTGCTCTAGGTAAGCAAAGTGCCTCTGATTCCAGAGATGGTGCTCAGGACTCGGCCAGTGAGCAAAGGTAAAGAAAGGAAGCTGGAGTATTGGTAGGCATTTGAGTTAGCTGCATACACTGTATGTAATTACAAATGAAGGTCTGTGTTAAATAAACGTCATAGCTTTAGTTTTTGTCTTGATAGCGATATCTGAAATGTAACAATGCACTCGAGAAAATATCAGACATGCTCAAGCCAGGCTTTAGTCTTTATTATTATGCCTGCAAAGCTATCTGATGCAAATCATAGACGTCTTGGCTTAAGCCTTTATCATTGCATGATTGCCATTCGTTGTCAATGATTCCATTCTGGAACACTGATGCCACCAGGAACTAATTAACTAATTGAGTATTGTCATGCTTTATAATTAACATACCATTCCTGAAATTTTGGAGGTATTATGTGGTCCATTTGCCTTTAGTCCATGAATTAGCTGAGCAATCAGACAAGTCATATTGACATTCATATAATTAGATCTACAGTACTTATCAGTAATTACCAGTTCAATACTTCAAGTACAAGTTGACTCTGTGACTCTCATTCTCATATCTCAAGATTGTAACAGATTATACTGGAGAAAAAGGGACTCGGTATAAGTGTTAAAGATTGTGTCCAGGGAAGCAGAACAAAACGCTGTGAAGTTGGGTAAAACGGGGGGTTTATTCGGGGGAAATCCCCAAACACAGGACGAAATGCAAACAAACGTCAACCAAAGTCAATGACCGTAACAGGGGTACTAAATACAGAGAAACAATTAACAACAACTAGAAACGGCCACACGGAGTAAGAAGGGGGCGTGGCACACAGGAGGGTCGGATGAGCAGATCATGTCATTCTTATTCACATTATTGCGTTGGCACATTGGCTCATTCACATTAAAGGCACACTGCTCAATGCTACTATTGAGAATTTGCTCAAATTGTTTTGTATTTATTACATTAAATTTTATCCATAAGTTTAATTATTGATTATGATCCTGGTAAACCAGTACTTAAAAAAAAAATTAAAAAGTTAAATGCAGGCTCATATTTTTTTGTGTACTACTTTGCCCATTACCCCCCCCCCCCCAAGGACTATTTTCTGTTATTTGCAGACAGCTCAGAAATGTACCCCCTGGAATAGTTATTTGGGGTGTTGTGCACTAGATGGCACTGCAGAGCAGAATCCTTCCTGCAGCCTAATGGTGCTAAACCTGTTCAGCTTCATAAGCTTGGCCCAGGGAAGCCTGAACGCATTGCGACAGATTTCCTCATGTTAAGGGTGGACTTGCAGGTTTGAGACCAATATGTAGGTATTATCAAGGTGAGCAGGCCTGCGTGGCCTGTGTCTCTAAGAGCTGCTCTTACAGAGTGCCCAGAATGCAGTGGCTGGGGCCCCCGGGACCCCCGGGACCCCGATAGCCATCACAGCAGTCGGTTGACGCATTAACTCACTGGCAGCACCTAGTGGTCTTCACTGGAACATTATAAACCCCAACTTTTTCAGGCCCATGAGATGCTCAACTAACACAACAATAAATAAAATCCATACGTCTTTAGAACAGCTTTTGGCAATTAATGTTTTAGTTTTTTCCAGTGTATGCATTGAATGACAAATAAAAGTGTAGTACATCCTTCGTGCATTTTAAAAGCAAAATATTGTATCGTGATCCTTTAATATTCTTTTGTTCTTGGTGTTACCTAATTGTTCCATTCTAGGTAAAATTAGCTTTGTAAAACTACATACATATATGCTTTTCTGTGCAGGAAACCTTGGAGAATGTGAGGAAATGCAAAAAGTTCCTCTCCACACTCATAAGGCTGGCCTTGAGCGGCAAACATTCCTCCGAGACAGTAGTCAGCATGAAAGACCTTATGAAGAATCTGGTAGGTCCATCTCTCCAGCTCTCGCAGGCTGCCCCCAGCTGAATCGTGTGTTAGCATAACTCCACCTCGCTTACCAGCTCCGCTTTGCTTCTCATGTGTGCAGGAAGCAAAAATCGAAGCTGAGGATTTCACCAGCAGATTATATGAGGAGCTGAATTCCCCAGCCCCGCCATACCTCCTGCCTTTCCAGATGGGAACCCAGGTTAAAAGTCAAACCACGGCTAGAAGCTACTAGCTACGAATTATAAAACTCGTCCCACAAGATACTGAACCGAATATTTCTCGTTAACTCATTTGCACAAAAACCTTGAGCTGGCTTTGCGTGACAAGATGGTGGCTTTGGCATTATAAAGTGACTGGGAGGTTCAAGCCCTGTCCCCCCCCCGTGCTGCGACAAATGACCCCCAACTTCACCCAGCAGAGCTGTCAGCAGCTCCCCCCCTCCCAGCCTGTCAGCTCCCTGCTGACCCCCGTGGTGCTGAACAGCCCCCTACAGTGCAGCATGGTTCCCAGTGCCCTCCCCCAGCCTGTTATCAGCAGACCACCCCAGCCTGCCCCCTGGGTAACCACCACTATCACACAGCTCTGTGTCTCCTGTGTTGCAACGCTGGCTAATATAGACGGCCATTGTCCAAACACATTATCAGAGCAGCGTCTCTTGATAAGATTCATTGATACAAATGCCATTATTAATTCTGCTTATTGATCTGGTTCTTTAGAATTTGAATTTAGTGATCATTGTTGACACACAACAACGAAATGTGTCCTTTGCATTTAACCCATACGTGACATAGCAGGGGGCAGCTAATTCAGCACCCAGGGAGCAGTGCTTGGGGGCAGTACCTTGCTCAGGGTATCTCAGTGGTGCCTTGCTGGTCGGGGGTTCAAACCAGCAATGTTTCAAGTACAAGTGCACTTCCTTAGCCATAAGCCACCACTGCCCACCAACTACTTTTATTGACTACCTTATCAATTTCTGACCCAATTTTCTATGCAGAAACTAGTTCACCTGCACAGGTTTTCAGTATCAATACATCTGCTTCATTATCTGACATCCCAAACAGAATACTGTCTACAGGTCAGTGACTTCAGTGCAGTAAGACCAGCAACTACAGAACCATGACCACCAAGTCTGAGTCTATCTGTTGCTCCATCACTGTTAAATTATAATGCATGTCTTAAAACAGCTTGGAAATGCTATTGACAAATAACTCTGCTTCTTGGTTTCTGGCATGATGACTCATTTTTTAAGGCAACACTAGACGCTTGTGTATGATAATGTTAATTTGCAATCAATGCACACCTGCCAGCACTGATAAATGAAATGATTAACTCGGAGGTGAACGATTCCAATGCTTTTGAAAATTTGGAGGCGATCCTCAAGAGGCCCCTGTTCTTAATTCCCATCCCTACCTGGTTTGTTTGGCCAAGAGAGTGACGCTTATCTGAGTCTCTGAGCTGGATCCTCCACTCCCAGGCTCCAGGGGTGGTGCTGAGGTCTGCCAGCCTTAGGGCTGCGTGATGCTAAATCCTCTTCAGATGGTCACGCATCTTCATGCAGGCGAGACGCACAGCCAAGCCGCCCATGAAAATGCCCGGAAAGAAATCAGCCTGCCCCATTGCTAGAGTTTTCTCTTTTATGTGTAATTTGATGTAGTTTGAGTTACTTTTTCCCACATGACAAATATCATGAAAGAAACATCCATCCATATGGCGTGGTTATAAATATACATGCGATTTAAAAATAAAAGAACATCACTAATTAAATTCTTGATACACATTCTTGAAGCAAGAACAGAGGAAAGTTGGAGCTCTCTGTTCCTGCTTCAGTCTCGCAGGTGAAATGAGGCCGGCTGCCAGGAGGGGGGCCCCCAGTCAGCCCCCAGCCCCCAGCCTCCGAGACGCAGAAGCACAAGTTGAAAGATGGGGTGGGGGGGTCCTTCAGGTCTGTTCAGGCAAAGTAAGCAGGGACTTGTGGTTTGTGAGACAGGATAACTGACTGCAGTCTAACCAAAGCACACGCTAAGATGCTGCCTTCCCATTACACTTGGATAGCCGCACCTATCTCAGCAGTGTCTTAAGATAAATATTCGGCACCAGGGTTTGTTACCAAATTCCAAAACACATTATATGTTAATATTGCGGCTCAATGTCATTGCTTCACACTGGTATAGAAAAGACTTAAAGTCTGGTTTTCCATAAGTTAGTGTCTTTGTAGGAACTTTAATTGGTTACTTGAGTCGTTCTAAAATTAGAAGTACATGTCATGTCCGCAGGTTGTTTTCATCAAATGTACTAAATATTTACTGCAAGCAGTGATCAGCTTTTTATTGGGGCATATTTCTTTTTAATTTTAATGTAAATGCAAAAAAGTCAACAGGTCCCATCATTTATTTTGCAGAAAATCTGTACACTATACTGGAATTTGCTTTTTTGTGATGTCTGATTTGCTAAAGGTCAAGTTATGCTCTTCAAATTAACACTAGGGTACATGATTTTGTAGGATATTTTCATCATTGTTTGTTCAAAATAAAAATGCGTGTGTTCCAGAAATCTCAGTGAACTGTGTTACCCATTGACAAAACCCCTCTCACTCAGCAAAGTCACATGACCAAACACCACATGATGTCACTTCCTTAAGTGGAGAGAATTTTAAATGCACTGTCGTAAGTTTCTTCTCCTCCTCTTCAGTATTTAATCAATATTATTGTCTGCACATAGAGTAGATTAATTGCTTGTCAACTGCGTTATCAACATGTTGTGTACTTGCTTTAGTTTTTATATTTACAAAAATGTTGAGAAAGTTTGTTTAAACATGAGTTGATTAAGGTCATGAGGTGAAATGCTTGCACCTAGCAGTTAGCACGAGGGCCTAAAATGAAAGAAGTGTCAACTGTGTTACCTGTCATCAGTGTTACCTTTCAACTGTGTTACCCATGAAGTGTAACATGGTTGACAGGAATTAACACAGTTGACAATGTTGGCAGGGGTTATTGTCATAGTTTTTGCTTACATTGAGTGTTATTGATAAAAAACATTCAAGAACTATTTACACTATACAGAAATTACACAGTGAAACCTGAAAAAGTGCAATTACAATTAATTCTGCAATATACATGCTTGTATATACCTCGTACAACATCCATTTGAACAAAGTCCATTCACGTTAAGTCCATAACCCTTAAGGATATAATGGAAAAAAAAATCACAATCTAACAACAGGATGTAGCGGATGCATCACACATGTTTCTGTGTGTGTCATGCAAAATACAAGTACATCTCGCACGCGTGCACCACATAAACAAAGCCCTGTCAATTTGATCACAGTATTACTTAGCTTGGCTCAGTACATGTTCACACAACATCCAAATCACATAGCATCCAAGTTCTCAGAATGTAATGTGGACATTAAGTGAGGTGTAACTGTACTCATATCAACAAAACAATGATTCCATGAAGTGTGGATCATTTTGATATATTTCAGTGCTTTGAAAGGATGGGTTCAAGGATGGATTCATGGTCCAAGATCTCAGAAATGTGACCTGTGTGAAATCAAAGGAAACACGAAAGAATAAAAGAAATTGGAAGATAAAATACACTATAAGCAAAATGAGTTGGAAAGGTCTGTGTGGAGGAGAATAATTCAGTAACAGCATATGTTTAAAAAAATTAATGAGATAATGTTTGATTTTTCTATTGCTTCATGACTTACTTGTTAAATAAAGGTTTTTTTTTCTCCTTATGCGTCCTGTCAACTGTATTACTCCTGTCAACTGTGTTACCTCTGAGTTCTGTGTCATAAATCTTTTAAATGTTGGCTAAACTGCAATAAAAATGATGTGGGACATTTCTAGAGAGGGAAATCGTACAAAAGGACGTTGAATAACTCTAAATTCAGTGTAATGTGGATTTATGTTGAAAAAATATTCATCCTTGAAGATATCACCCCAGAGAAAATACATTACCAAGTTCAAACTTCAGATTTTCAAATCAGTTACAGAGAAAACCTCAACCCCCCTGCTGAATAGTCTCAAGAACTTTCAAACGCATGCTTTATCAAATGTGTAGTCTCTCTTCTGTGACACAACTTTTGTCAGTAACACAGCTGACAAAATAATGAATTGAATGTTCTCTTTGATTTAAATATTTCAAAAACCATTAGAGCTTCAGCTTGGCAACTAATGTATTTAGGGTATGATGGGGGCATGTTGTGGAAACAACTTTTCTATTTTGCAAAAAAAGTTCTTCACTTTTTGGTTGATATGAAATGTACACCTAATTATAGAATGACTCCATACGGGAATAAGTACATTCTAATTCTCTAGATGTTCTCTTAATTTTATATTGAGTGCTGCATTCAGGTATGTTTAGTGTAGCTTTGCTGTCTTGTGTTTACTGGGCCACACAAAATACTTTTGTTTTTGCTAATTGAAGAAAGAATTAAGTTACAGTGTAGGTGTTGGAGGTTTCAGGCCTCTGCCCGTTTGACAGATTGTGAGGGTCTCAAGATAGTCACTTAGGGATGACAATGACTTGATTGATGTGGCTTCCATGGCTGGGGTCATGCCAGAAGAGAGTGCTTGCATTCTGGGCACCAGCTCAGACCTCGTGGGTGCTCTCACACATTCCTGCAGGGACGAGATCTTCCTCTACTCATCCCCACTGCACAGAAGAGTTCTGGCCATTAGTGACTGAGCAGTCATCCTCTTTTTCACCTTGACCCTATTACAGTGCAAAGAAAGGGCTCAGAAATTTTCAAAGCATACAATATAGTAGGGCAGTCTTTCCTAATCCACGCTATGTGACCCACAGACAATTCACGTTTTTGCTCCCTCCCAGCTCCCGACTCTAAGGGAGCAAAAATGTGGAATGTCTGGCAGGGAGGCTGGGGGAAGAAAAATGTGGACTGGATGTGGGTCCCCGAGGACTGGACTGGGAAACACTGCCCTATTGCATTGTGTGCCTTGAAAATGCTGATGGTAAAGCCCTTTCTTGTGTTTGCAGGTAAAAAGTATGGAATCACAGAGCTTGGCCTAGAGGTGATCACCTTCATTTCTCATGCTGCCTAGCAGTGACTGCAGAACCTTCTAGAGCAGGTGTCCAAGATTGCTCAACACAAGGACCTGTCCTTGAAGGTGAGTATCCGGGATTTTAAAGTAACCCAAGAACCTCCAGTCTAAGTAACGATAAAGCATTCCAGGCATGATCCGAAAGACTGTCCTTCTCTCCCCATCTCCTTGAAGGACAATGGCCAGTATGATCAGGTCAGCGATTGACCTGAGAAGCAGGAGGAACTGGAACAGGAAATTCTCATGAAAGTAGCAGGTTTGAACACTAGTTCACTAAAATCACTAGAGCACTTTGAGTAACAGTAGTTAGTGGTTGCTGAATAAGGAAAACTTTACTCATCTACACATCCATCTGAATCTACCAGCTTTCACATTTTACTACTATTAGTTTTTACTGAACACAGAAGAAGTTCAGTGTACTTGCGTAAATAAGTTTAAGGCGATGTTCTGCTGCCCACTAGCAGTCTGTATTTAGCATGACGTCCCATCCTGGTTGGACCCCTGCCTAGTCCCCTATTCCGCCTGTGACTCAAGGCCTCCCCCATGACCTTGTCCAGTGCAAGCACTTAAAAGATAAATGGATAGATGTTACATAGCATGAGTCATCTAGAATCAGACTCCAGACCCCATGTCAGTGAAAATATCTCATTCTTTGGTGGAGACTTATGTAAGATTTATGTAAATCTTGCTTAATGCAATCAATGTGACCTTTATTCCTCATAGCAGCATGCAAACTGTAGGACAGTGTAGAAATGAGATGGTACACATGATTAAAATCGACGCTGGTATTCTCTGCTCTCAGTCTCGGGCTTGGCAAGCGGATCCGGAACAGCTACGGCTAAAGTGTAAGGCAAAGGAGGTCGGAGTTTGTGTGCCTGTACTGGGATACTTGGCTGTTACCACTTTGCAAGTGATGTACGTGTGAAGGGCTGACATGTTTCCATGTTCGTGCTTGAGACAAGGTGCAGCAGCAGGAACTGCATAGACGAGGCAGCGCGACGCAAACCTCACGGACCTGACTGCTATCGGGCCCTGGAGGAAACGGAAGACAGACTGTCCAGAAACTGCGCCTGGAGCTGATGTACACTATTCATCCATCTTTTTCATGACAGCATGGTCATTTCAGACAATGGACATTCAAATTGAGAACTTGACAGGGCTGTAATCTCAGTCCCTTCGTGATTTTACTTTTTCATATAACATGACAGTCTCACTGCCTTAGATGACAGGCATAGCATCAGTGTTTATGCAAAGGCACGGCGGCTGGTCCTCGTAGAGCACGTCGCTGTGGTGTACGTTTTTACAAATCATGTTTGGTTGTGAAACAACGTTGCGTGAAGCCTGTTTTCCCCATAAGGGAAAGCTCAATTTGAATAGAGTGCATCCTTTAGCCACCATAATATAACATCATTTCAATATATTTCATAAATAATTCATAAATAACGTGCACATTAAATATCTACATTGATAAAGCCTAAAGCGAAAATAAATAATTAAGGGAAAAAAAAACATCAAGTGGCACAAAACATCAAGCGACACTGACGGCAGAGTATGTCCTGCTCTCCGCCACACACAAGCATTCAGCCTCGCTTCAGTGTGTTTGCTGGCTCCAGACTCTTCTGCCGTTTCTTACAGCAGGACATAAAACTAGTGGTTCTTGTTGTGCCGCACGGGGGCCATTCATCTCGAATGGTGCCACGGCTCAAGCTAACGTTAACGTTAATGTTGGGCTCCCTCCGACGGTGTGTTGATTGACACTAAATGTTAGAGAGTTACACTGGCCAAATGCAGGCCCACATTGAGAGCCCTCCGCTGCCAGTGGTAGCTGACGCTCTTTACTTCTCTCTCTCGTTCTGTGTCTCCACAGGGTTTGAGGTGCAGGCCATGTCCCCGGGGCAGCTTGGGTGTGACTCGCGTCAGCCTCAGGGACCTACTGCTTTGCCTCGGCAGCGAGTGCAAGGACGGCTATTCGCTCCTGCTCTACTGGGGCTTCCTCAAGCAGCCAGACGCCCCCTAGTGGGCCACCCTAAAAACCTCCAACTCTCTGCTTCCCCTGGGGACTCTTACTAACGCTGTACTTTTATGTATATACAAAAACTAATGTAAATACTGTAGAGAAACACATTTTGCATCCAGCATTACACAACATCCGACTAATTTCTCTTTTGATTTGGAAAAAGTGCCAATTTTTGTTGATGAAAGCAGTACTTTATTTTTATAAGGCATATAGAAATCCATCCACTTTCTGAAACTGCTTATCCTATTCAGGGTTACAGGGGGTCCAGAGCCTATCCTGGAGGTTATGGGCACAAAGCAGGGAACAACCCAGGATGGGGTGCATGCACACCTACAGACAATTTGGAAAATTAGCTTCAGCATGTTTTTGGACTGAGGGGTGGAAAACCAGAGTACTGTGAGGAAACCCCATGATGACACAGGGAGAACATGCAAACTCCACACACATGGAACCCTGGCGGAGACTTGATCCCAGGTTCCAGAGGTCTGGGTGACGGTACTAAGCACCATCCATCATGCCACCTGAATACAGAAATCTTTAAATCTTTAGGAGTAGGGTTTACATTTTTTGACATATGCAGCATTTTATCAGCTCAGTAGAAGAGGTCTTCCCTAAATTGAAATTCAACGAATTAGCTATCTATTATATCTGTACAGCATTTTATATTATATAAATATATGGCATAATATAGGCTGCTGGTCACTCACAACCCTGACTGGGATAAGCTGCCGCATAGAGTGTGTCAGAAAATCATTTTCTGCAATTACTCGTTTGTCGAATTACTGATATGTGGACTTTTTAAAATAGTTTTTTTTTTAACTTAATATTTTAAAGAATTAAAAGACTTAAAGTACATTTAAAAATTAAGAGAAATGCTCTGCATCAGTATTCGGACCAGAACAGAATGTAGTAAAAACAAGTTACATTTTGAAAATCTCCTTGGTTAATTGTGTTACCCATAATGGTCATACGTTACATGCACCATGAAGAGAGGTTCCTGCTCTCGACATGCAAAACGCATCACCACCATTTCTTGATGACATGAAAACTAACCTTATGTATCTTTTGTAAAACGACAGGCCTAAAGCTGATTATTGAACCAATAGAGGGTCTCACTACTCATGTCTCTTTTATAGGCCACAGGAACTTTGGTGATACATAAAGGTGAACGACGCTTCGGATGATGGTGGGAATCAAATGAAACTGAATGCTGCTGGACGTGTATGCAGTAACCACCTGGAGAGAACTTGATACCATCTTGGAATCAGGAAATTTCATGACTTCTGAAGATAAGATGTGTGCTCCTTGGCACAGATTCCTTCTAGATAAAACATGATGGGCAGTGAGTAAAAACACCGGATTTCATGGAATCCCCATTAAAACCAAACATTGTTGCAGGCCAGCCTGCAGCATTAGACCCTGGTAGATTTGAGGTCTCCCGGAATGCTTGTGGGCTGCCTATGGACAGTAGTCTTTCCATATATTTTGAACAGGATTTAAATCACAGATATGCCTGGCCCTATCAAACATATCCATCTGTTTTTGTCAGGAGATCTAGTGTGGTTTTGCTGTAAAATGAATTATAGCCTTTTCATACATTGTAAACTTCTATTCTGTGAACACTTGTACTTTTGTAATTTTTCCTTCAGTTCTAGAAGTCCCTCTATTCCCTGCTTCGGAGAGATGTCTGGTCATGGCAGTGCCAGGTGCAGCTAGGTGGTAGGCAGTGTGCGAATGCCAACACTCTTCTTATGTGGACAAAGGCTTGCTGTCATGTGACGGTGCACTTTTGACCGACGGCTTCCCGAAAATAGCAATGGGCTGAATACTTTTGCAAGCTAGGTTTACATATATACACAAGTACCACTGTAACATGAAAAAGAGCATGTTGAAATACATGCTGGAATTACGCTTTATTACAAATTAGAAAACTAAAGAGTTATATTTTAAAGGAAAATACATATTTATATAATAGCTTGTCTTTTTACTTTTTAAACTGACAGTTATGCAGAGGTAACCATATGCTGCACAATGAGATGTTTAAAGGATAACTAATCTGAACAGTACATCTTGTCATTGTGTCCTGGTTTTTGGAGCATATTTGTCCTTTAAACAAGGTTAGAAACAAGGTCCTTATGCCTAAAAGTTTTAGCACTATAACTGTATGATTTTTTTTCATTGCACCTTTTCATTAAAAGGACCACAGTATAGAAGTTTGTTCTGGAATATTTGTCAGATATATAGCATCTCTACGGTACTTAGCATGGGGACATTTTGTTAACGAGAAACTGAATAATGTGTCAAACCATGACAGACCCATTAGTACTTAGATATATTGAATTTTCTCAGCATTGTATTCAAACTAAATCAGCATTTTGGTTGGGTTTGTTTTTATCATATGCAATCCTTAGAACAGTTTTCTATATTTGCTAACGAAAGACTTTAAATCAACCCATTTGCCTTGCATAGAAAATGAATCTTTTGTTTTGCAGTATATGTAAACGTTTTAATGACAAATGCAATGAATTACTACTGCATTAGTACTGCATTAGACGGCAGGAAGATGGTCGCTCCATTATAATCTCAGCAGCCTGCTTCTTCCCTCCGACAGAAGTGCGAGCTGCAGTGCTGACAGTCATCCAAAACACAGCAGTCAATGAGAATATAGACCCGCTGAGTTAACGGCTTTTAATTTTTTACAATGCCAGGCTTGTAGGTGTAACGTATGCAAAGGTTTTAAAATAAAATGCATGCATTTTGTCGTGACAGAATGTGAATTTTAGCCATTAGGCACCATTTTATAATTATTAGGGGGTGATTGTACATTAACGAATGTAAAATGCCGTTAAGGGCTTCGCAGTGCTGATCATGACAGTAGTTATTTGGCGACTTGTCCACTTGGGGGCACTGCTGTACCACTGAGCGCTCCTCAAACAGGCCAAATCGAATGTGCTGTTACTTTGGAAACCGATTTATAAATGCAACCTAGTTCTGACTAGTTTCTTCTTTACTTTGGAGTAAAAAAGCAGCCCCTTGTGAAGTGTGCTCGCCTGATTCCCAGCCTGCACTCCTTAATAAGCAGTCTTTGGCTGTGGTGATGTTTGAGCTAAGGATAAATTTAATACATGTTGTTTACAGGAAGTAGTTAAACGCTCAATAAGGAGGCAACGTCAGTATCTCCATTTCCTGCTTTTAGCAGATAATGACTCCGTCTTGTTTTTATTTACAGTGAATGTTAAGGAGCAAATCACTAGTTTTAAAGTGAGTTACTGCATTAATAAGCAATGGACGATGTAGCATTTATTTCTTTCCGGATATCCAAATAGTATAATATGTTTTGGATTGAAAAGACGGTTCAGCTTCTGGCACGAACTTTTTCCGTTATCTTCAATACCTATATTAGACCTTTTTAGAATCATTTCGACTGAATGTTCAAAATGGGAGCCAACATGCAGAATACTGAATGGAATATCGCCAGCACTGAATGACATAAAAGGTGCGGTTAAAACACAGCAGCATGGAAGTTTGCCGCGTTTAATCGATCTTAAAAAGGTGTCTAATAATTAATCACGGTCCTCACACCAGGAGGACCAGAAGGGCTCAGTGACGTGGGTGAGATGCGGGAGTCTGTGGTCCGTCTTTTCCGCAAAGTAACGGAGAATTTAATTCCCACGGTTCTGGGAGACACTGGACCTCTAGGACCTCCTATTGTTCTGACTTCATAGTCACGAGGTACAAACAAGTACATTTTGTCAGAATCCGGAAGAAAAGTGGTCCCCACATCCTAATAGATCACCCCGGGGCCTGGAAACAAGTTGTGCCTGCAGCCTCTTCCCTTAATTGAACAAATTAGCCAGGAACAGCTGTTACCTGTTAAAATGACCCGCTTTCGTTTTATAGTCTTGGACAAGAGGTCTGATAGCATCTGTACGCCGCAGCTGTCAGGCATTCTGATTAGCTCTCTATTCCTGCTTTCAATATATCATGACAAACATAATTACCTAGACATCTCTTTTTATGGATTGTACAAATCGCAGGCTGCAGTGTGCATGCCAAGTGTCCATCAATTACGAGGGACGCCTGTTAGGAATGCGCTCCAGCTCACGTGGACAGATGTTTTTCCCTTTTCCCCAGTCGTTTTCATTATCACACAGCATTGGTTCGGAAGCGGAACACATTGCCACCAAATGCGCTTTTAGATCAAGATAATTTCGTCACATGAGACGGCCTGAGAAATACCGAGGACGAAGAGTCGGTGCCCCTTATTAGAATCAGGACTCAAGGCGATGCTGTTGATGCAGTTGTTGTGAAAGCCATCCACAAGGAGGCGCTGCCGCGACGCCCGCAACGCGGCAGACCGCCGGCCGTCTGTTTACCCCCCCGGTGTCAGCACGCTGGTATAAGATTAAACCAAGAATAGAGTTTGGATATAAATTATACTATCCTACGTCTCCAAGAAGTATTAGCAGTAACGGTTTGTTGTTGCCCTAATTAAAGATTTGTAGTGTTTACGGACCCCGTTTGCGTTTTTCACAGCAGTTTTTTTTAAAGTATTTCTGTGTAAAGAACAAACTGGCATGAATAAATTAATTATGCTAAATCAATTGACGTAGAAGTCCCAGAATTGCCTAAAGTGTGGAACTGGGTAAATTACAGCGTAATGCAATTGGAAATGTACTGCTGTGTTTAGGTGTTATTTCTATATGTGATCCAGCTGAAGAGGAAGACTGTTCTGTAAACAGACAGACTGGCCACACTGGGATTTTAGCCCATTTGATCTTTCTGAGTTGGGTTAAAGTTCCTCGAAGGAGTCCGGCTGCGTTTCAGTAGAAACCTCAAGATGCAGTTTTCTAACCTCTCCACAATATTCCATACACTATGCAAAATATGTTTAGATAACGATTGCGGATAAAGGTTTGTCTGCACACATATGCAAATTCCTTTTGTTTGAGTAGTATTTCCAGGGTGAAATGATTTAGCTCAGCAATGTTTTAGAGTAAATATCCAATTTAATATTGAAACGGTTGCAAACATAGCTAAATAATGGCCATGACTGACCGGTTCAGGCATCTATTAAAGTCACTCACCTGCTGATGGCTGTCCAGCAGATAATTGCATATCCTTTTATAAGTAACCGAATCCAATTTCATGTTGTTTACTTAACCTGGTTTGCAATTCTAATGTTTCTAGCTATAACTATTTATAAAAGCTGTATCAACAGGCCTACTCGCCTTCTGCAATTTGCTGAAATTGGTGGGTTTTTCATTTGTGTCAACCTTAATCTGTCAGTGTTCTAATTAGAAACAGCTCCATTAAGAAAAGAAAATCTCCAGATTCTTGTGTTTTATTACATGTGTTGCAGTGTGAGGTCCTGCCTGTAATACTGACATCAAATTCCACTTGAGCTAAGTGAAAACCTGCTGATCAGGCCTGCATGCATACCACCCCGTAAACGCTGTTTATATATATATATATATATATACAACTTCCCTGCAGAGTCTGATTTTTGGCCAGTTAGGATTTGCCATGTTGCCATTGCTTTGACCTATATTGTTTGCTTTTCTATATGGTTTCAATATCGAAGAGTTGCAGTTCTACCAAAGTGTAATTACAAAAGCAATAAAACATGGCCTGTCTTCATTGCAGTACATGGCAGTATCTGAAACTTTATTTCAGACATAGTGAACATGGTGTCATTTTGTATTACTGTATTTAGGCTACCAAAAAAAATGTGCACTGGATTTTGTTACATGCCATAATCCTAGCGGGGGAGGTCACTGTCTCCAGGGAGCTTGGGACCACACCTCTCTAAAGGTTAAACACTTGCATGTCCCTTCCAGCAAGCTTTTAAAACTGGATTGTTTAGCAGAAAAAAAATTAAGTGGAACAACTGAAACACATGGACTTCACAGGATTAAACTGAATCCAGGAAGCTTAAATGGTTGTGTTTCACTGCTGTTCGGGCCTTGTCCACAGCAAAGAGTCAATGACACAAGTCTTCTGGAAGGTTCTTCCTTCCAAAAGTAATGCTTTTGCTCCGCATGTGAGATGCCCCATAGTGTTTTCAATTTAGTGAATCCTCAAGGAAACAATAATTCTGTGTGATGCGGAATGACAATGGTGGGCATTGCATGGGAGGGATTTGCTCTCTAGTTTGAATTTCCACAGGAGTATTCTCTCATACATGCCTCATTATCCATCTATGGTAGAATTTTTTATTCTAAATGTGAATGTTAATGCTTTTTAATGTCAGTGTTGTTATCCTTGTTTATGCATGTCGGTGTGCCAGCAGGAGGAGTTAATAATTGATTAAAGTTAGAGGAAACAACATTGAATCACAGACCTTTGATTGTCAGATTAATTGTTAGGTTAAGATAAGTCGTTGAAGCTAAATTGAGCAAGATGGAAATCAATGCAGTTTAACCATGTAGTCTAATTAAAACGAGTTTTGAAACATGTCATTAACAAGGGTGCATGAGATGTACTTTAGCATAAAGTGAAGACCCAAGAAGATTATCAAAATGTCCCTGAGGTGTTTGTCTTCTGTTTGTCTTATCTACATCTCTCTCCAAATGTATTAATGGAAAAGTTACTTGCTTTTTCCTTTTGTAAACCCACTGGTCAGGATATTTGTTTAATGTCATGGCAGATGTTTTGTGAGATACTGAATCCTTTCTCCAGCTGTGTTCCCGATCAAACACAATCTCAACAAAACTTGAAAACTAACTTAGGCAATTTTAAACAGCATAGAAAGCTGACTATTAGTTTTTAGTCTGCAACACGTCTGACATTTCAAATGGTAGGTTTTCATATTTCTCTTTACCACTAAGAAGAATAATATCTTAATTTTATTAAAGTTGAGATCTATAAAACCCTACTGATATTTCAAACATTAAATGTAATGTCTACTCAAACCACAAGCTGTGTTTCATGCAAATCAAGAACTGTGTTTGGAGAACGTGGCAGGTTCATTACCATGTGCATTAGCTGTTCGAACATTTATATTTGGCAACTTATTCCCACCTATGATGAACTCTGGACTGACTATCTTGTTTCATGTTGAACAGATGGAGGTGTTCAGCAGAAAAGAACACTGTTGTGTCACTATAATGTAATCAGAAAAGTAATGAGTGAAGGAGTACTGTGGCTGAAATACGTTTCACATTTCTTTCTCTATTTATGAGAAGAGCTTGTAGAACAGATTGGGCATATTTGTTTTTGTAGGCTTATTTTAGCACATTTGATTCATTTCATCATCATAGATATTCAGTTTTCTCTTTGGGGAAATGATAATAGGGAAACAATCTAATGGCAATAGAGGCTCAGGTGACAGTTGCTGTCAAGTGATATGAATGTAAACAAGTGGAGATCTAAAAGCATGATGTAATGCATTCTAGTCATGATCACATGACCATTCCTTGCGCCCTTGCTGTGCTACATGTATGATACATTGGGTGAATCCCACTATGCATACTTAACTATACTTGTGTTCCAGTGTACCCATTTTACATCCTTTTCCATTGCCGACGACCAGTTCCAATACTAAGAACATAAGTATAGAGGGCGGTAAAAAGGCTCGGATGTTGATCTTGCTCTTCCACAAATATCAAGGATACTTCGGTTGCATCCTTGCTGAACATGACCAATCCCATAATTCTTTGTGGCCCAAGTTCGTTCTTGGGAGGCTAGTTACCAGGACTAGTCTTGCCAAGACCGCAAGTTCTGTATTTGCGTTCTTAGTACTGAGATTCACACGTTCTGTTCTTTGGACATTTCCGAGAAACCATCTGTTTGCCAGGTTAGTGGAACACTGCTGTCCCTAATCACATTTTTTGGTATACATCTTATGAGGTGCTTCTTTATAAAGTATATTCTTCTTATTCTTTCAATTGAAGGTAAAATGATTACAAGCTAAGCAGTCTTACTAGCTGTAATTCTCCATCAAGGCTGTGCTGTGAGTTAAGGTCACTTTCAGATAAATTAAAGTGTAAAAAACAACAGTATTGTCTGGTGTGTGTGTGTGGGGGGGGTGATGGTTAACGCTGTTACCTCACACCTCTGGGACCGGGGTAAGAGTCTCTGTGCTCACTACATGTGTACATGTTTGTGTGGAGTTTGTGTGTTTGTCCAATATCATCGTGAGGTTTCCTCCTGTGCCCCCACTCCCGCTCCCCCCAGTCCAAAAACATACTAAGGTGAAGTAGAGTCATGAAATTGTGATTGGTGTGTGTTTGTGCCCTGCTATGAGTTGGTGCTCGGTCCTGGGCTGTCCTCTGCCTCGAGCCTGTAGGAAAACCTGAGTAGGATAAGTGGGTACAGAAAATGGATGGACAGTGTTGTCGGGTATGTGCATGACTTGGCTTTTCGTTATGAGAGAATCTTGTCACCTTCTGAACAGGTGCATTTCCTCGTGAATTCAGTATGTAAACAAATCGCACCATCTCTCTCTCTCTCTCTCTCTCTCTCTCTCTCTCTATCTATCTATCTATCTATCTATCATCTATGCCTTCATGGAGCCTCAATGAGTACAACCGTGAGAAGCATGTCAGCAAAGACAGGCTCCACTTCCATTTCTTCTCACCCATTGGCAACGGTGCTGTGAAACATCTTATTCCTCAGCAGATTCCTAAAGGCAATTTCTTATTGGACTGTTTCATAAAGAATTTTAAACTGCTGAGTCTGGTGCTGACAGCCCCGTAACCGTCCGTGGGCTCATTGCAGGGACAAGAGGGCAGCTAGCTAACTGGAGAGGGAATTAGCCTCTACAGTGGAATGGTATGTGTTGCCAAGGGACATTACGATGTGATTTACGTCACGTGTTTGATTCAATTAACTAATGTAAATTGACCTTTCGCCAAGTACTGCACGGTGAACCTGCTTTGTTTATCAGTTAATTGAGTGGTCTATGACCCAGTGCTTGATGACTGCTTGGTGAAGCAGCACTTCTGGTGACAAGGCCAAAGGCTGGGCTAAAGAAATTTGACCATTTCACCTGGCGAAGTACCATCGGCCATCATCGAATCGCCAAGGTAAAGCTACATGCTACTCATGTCTCTCTTGTACTTGAATGAGTTTATAATGAGTATTGAACCTGGGAAGTATTGACTCTGGGGTTAATTGTCTGTTCTCCTCTTAATAGGTACTTGCAGGCAGGATGCTTGCAGGCGATCCGCCCTGGTGCGCTGTGGAAGCGGGGTTAACAAGAGAGGATGTGTCTGCATCCAACACTGCAGCCTCTCCCTTCAATTTTGATCTCTGATGTCAACACAGACGCAACCCTTTGTTGCTGGTGTTTGCTTTCTAACCTCTAATCCATTCCGGAGACTGATCAGTACAAAATTGAATACAATCCCTCACCAAAAAAAAGAAACCATGAAGAAGAAAAACATGGAGGTTTCCTGTATTTCAAATCACGCACCGGGTGTTGAATGTCTAAAGAGATGTTCTCTTTTTACAAGTTGAAGCAGATGATGACAAATTGTAGCAGGGTGGTGGAATCCATGGCCATTCACACACTTAATTTTCCTCGATTTGATGTTCTTAATGAAAAGTAAATTGTGTTAATAGCCCAGGAAGCAAGCTGTCTAATTGCCCACAACAGTTAATAGCGATAAGTGGCTTCCATTAAAAATAAAAATAATGCTCGCTAAGCTGGATTTCTCTGCAGATGTTTCCTCATACATTTTAACTTTGTTTCTTTTGGAATAATGTTCCTCTTCAGGTTTTATAAGCAGAGCAAATATTTAAGATCTATATTTGTCATGGAACCCTGCTAGAAGCATCTCTTCTTCCTAAATTTTGAAACGTAAGAAAATGAATGGCGCACTCTGTTCCTGCGAGTTTCGGGGTGCGACCCAGCTAGCAATGTGGAGCAAGTAGCTGCTTCTCTGGAGGAGTCGCCGGTAAAGGGTCTTGCTGATGCCTGACAGCAGGCGGGAAAAAAAAAATAATGTGATGAAAAAGAAAGCAATCGTTTTCCTCCCGACTCCTCACTTTCCATCCCTAGCAGTCACCTTACTTGAAGTGCAAGTGTGTTGGCGGATTCGAGTGTCACCTGCTGTTTTCCAGCGCTGCTGTTTCATATTCTGCCTTTTATCACTGGAGTTTAAATGCTCACTGGTAGATGGAATTGTCCCATTATTGCAACACCCTCAGGACTCCACATTATTGAAATGTCTTCATGTGGACGGGGTCCTGATTTTGCAAAAAATAAAAAATAAACTAGTTCTGGAACTGGTGTCGTTACTGCATTTGAATCACGCAGGGAAGTATGGGATTTAAATAAAGGACAGAATGATTTTTGTCTGCCTGTCTGGGCTCAGCCATCTATACATTACAGATTCCAGCTATTTGTTCCAGCAAACAAAACACTTTTAGAGGTACTTTTTAATACCAAATGCAGTGGCGGTTATTTCTCCCCTTGAAGAAAAAGTACTCATTCTGTCAGACCTACCTCTCCATCTGCATTCCTGTCTACTGAAGGAAATGCTGTTTCTCGCTTAATCTTGCCCAGCCTCACCCACTCATGTGTCTCCTCATTCAGTGTAATCTCAGGATGCTGTCTGAGATTGTTTGAAGAGATCAAGTCTGCAGCAGATGCTGCGGGGGTAAAATTGATGGAGCTCATTCCAGAATGATTAGCAGAAGCTGGCCAGGCCTTTGTCTTCTGTATCTCCAAAACAGCTTAATGCTCAGCTGCCTAGTACGCCAACTTGCCTCCGATAAATAAATCAATAATAAAAATATTGCCCAGCAGTGAAGGAAATCTGCTGTTATGTCATGAGGTGTTCAAACCCCAGACCTCTCCATACAGATATAATTATATCTACTGTCTAATAAAACCTACTTATGCATGGCTATAGTGTTATAATTAAGCAGTAGCATTCTACAGTTATTGTGCTTTATTTTTCTTTTATAGTAAACAGGAGCTTTCAGAAATAAAATGGATTGTTAGGTGTTTTTTTTCCATGCTTTGCAATGTCTGAGAGCCCCAGTCCCTCTCATATTTTTTCAATGGTTGTCTTTTATTATATATTTTATGCTGGTTCTCCCTCAGTCCTTCACTGTTGGGTTTAAGGGGGCGTGGCATTCGAAGGAGGAGCTCTCTTTAAATAGCTATTAGGAAGATAGATTTCGCAAGCATTATGCAAAGCGAATGTGCAGATTTAGGAGAGTGGGAGGCTCTGTAAGTGTGTAGAAAAAGAGTCAAAAAATAGGAAAGATTGAACACATTGTGAATATGCGTGTGATCACCAGCGTGATGTTAGGCAATAGTGGGTCCCCAGGTGTGCAGTGCAGTGTGTAATGCAGTGAAGATGCAGGACGAGGCATGCCTCTACTGATGCAGTGTGTTACTCAGTAAAATCATTTGTTGTACTTCAATAGCAGGAGGATATTGCACTGCTATAAAAGGCCTGTTCTTCAGAATGGAGGGCGCCATGTATGACAGAGATGTCCTTTGAATGTTTACCCAGCTAAAGATTTTGTGTCTCAGTGGCAGACTTATTTTTGTTATTGATTTCTCATAATTAAAACACAAACTGAGCTGTAATTCCAACAGAAAGCGAATTCTTAATTTCTATCAAATTATGTGGAAGAATGGACTTGCTATGCTTGGATGACCGGAGCAGATAGCTTCCAAATGGCACGGTTTGACGACGGAGATCGCCTAGTCACATAATCGGTCTGTAATGAAGATTAGCAGTTGTGGTGACATTTATACTTAATGGTGTCACAGGGAAGGGGGAAGGTCACGGACTGTGTGCACATTAATAATTAAAAAGAATACAATGACAAACATGGTAGCTTTGAAACACAGAGCACAGAACTTGAGCTATCGTCTCTGTACGTCTGATAGATCTGTTTTCATTGCGAACCAGAATAACATGCTGAGGTGAGGTCAGTAAGTTGCCTGGATATGAAACGGTTTTTAATGTTCGTTAATGAGCAGACGTCCAGAACAAAGTGTCCCCTGGAAATGACACAACGTTCTCCCATGTCTACCTGCCTTGCTATGAAGTGGAGGGTCATGGGGTGTCATGTGTAGCTAAATCGACACTCTGCGGCCCAGTGAAACACTTGAATAATGAATGAGCATTGTGGAAGGGGCCTGGGGGAGTGGGAGAGCTTCTCCTCTGATGGTGTGTGTTTTCCTCCGTGCAGATGGTGTAAGAGGTGGAGGAGGCAGCACACGTTGGCAGCGGCGTGTCAGGCTGCGATGCGCGGCCGGCAGCTAGATTGCTCTGACATCTCACCGCCCCAAAGCAGAGATGTCAACAGGAAGCACCCCTGCGTCTCCGTGCTGATGCCAGGTATCTGAGCTATTCCTGACAGTACAGGAGACTAACGTTTACTGTGGGTACCTCTTCAAGGACGGCACCTTTATTTATACGAGTAAGAGGGTGTGTTGGAAAATAGGTTTTGGCAGCTATTTTTCAGGAGCTGCAAAACACAGATAAATACTTTGTAAGGAGATTGTCTATATGCAGTGGAAGGTGTGGCTATCACGTTAACCCTTAATCAATGTGAGTTTCAGTAATTGGATTAAATAAGTTTGGACGAATGGAGACAAAGAAGCTATAGGTTAGTCCGTTCGTATTTCTTATGTGCATTTTTTTCATCTTCAGGTGTTACAGCATTCGTCAAAGTCCATCATCGTTTCTCCGCCATCTGCTGTTGTGCCTGACACATGCTGCACACACGCGTAACTGACGAATGGGAATGGAAATGCAAGAAGTTATATATTAGAAACTACTCGCAGTCAGGTGAGATCAGAGAATGTCCCACAACTGGGTTTGAATCTACTGTCTCAAAGTACAGGAGATGTTCCATAAGAGCCTTGGTTTATGCAGATAGTCAAGTATAGTTAGAGGTGGAAATTTCAGGTCCAGAAGTTATAAACCCAGACTCAGCTGACTATAAAGAGTCACAATCACAGTGTACTCAACTTGTTGGTTGAAACAAAATCTTGGTCTGCGTTTTTACATTCTGGACATGAAATTTCCACCTCTGAATACAGTAGAGTGCAGTATATGGGTATAATGCATAATAAAGACAATAAGATGTTACTGTAATTTTATTTTTTAGACTGATATTTTGTTTCCTTGTTATAATTTTGATTTTGCCTAATGTTGTGTCTGTTCTTGCACCAGAATGTACTGGCTGCTACCAGGACCAATGAAAGGGCAACTCCTTCAAAGCAGTTTCTTATGCTAATTACCTCCATGAGGGGCAACTGTGGAACATAATACTCTACAACTGCAAGGCAAAACAAACATGTAGCAAAATTATGTGAACTATAAACTGTGACCATCCACGTCTGCAGATCTCCGTCTAAGTGAAGATGTGTAGGAGATCCTGATGGAGAGCTTCAGATCGTGTTTCACGCCAACATCATTGAGTCACCAAATGATGGAATTTATCACAGAAGAATAGCATTGTGTCTCTCTAATAACAGTCCAGATACATGTATATTCTATTCTGAGGCATATTAAAGCTGTTATAGCTGGTTGTTGTAGCATTCTGCCATATTAGGAATATTTATATTGCCATTTCTTTTATTTTTGTGATCACCTGTAGACAGAGGTGGAGATTTCAGGTCCAGAAAGTAAAAATCCAGACCAAGATTTAGTTTCACCCAGCCAGTTGAGTACTCTGTGACTGTGACTCTTTATACTCAGTTGGTTGGCTGAAGCAAAGTCTTGGTCTAGAGTTTAACGTTCTGGATTTGAAATGTCCACCAATGCCTATAGATGCAATAGGTCAAAGGATTACTTAAGCAGTAATAGCCTGGTGCTACAAGCTAACTATATTCCTGCTCTAATAGCTCAGTGTTGAAGGGTATGTGCAGGAATGCACTGATGTTCTTGCTTAAAAACATTTCATATTTTTTTTCTATTAATTAGCATCTTCTGATGCATTTTAATAGCAACCTAGCAATGTGTATCATAGACATTTCACTCTGGAAGCTGTGTATAGGTTCATATGGGTAAGTCCTGTAATTTGCTGGGGAGAACCTGAAAGAATAATATTGGATGAACCATTATTTTATGTGGCTCTTGGGCTGTGTGTAAAGTACTGACAGAGCAGTAGATCACCTTGGGGCCACTCAGAAGTCTGAGTTTAGCTATACTAACCATAACAGACCATGACTGAGTTCATGTCGAGCTGCTGATTTTGGATTTTGGTACTGAGGCATCCAAAAATCAATGTCAGTTGATTTCAGAGGTACCCATGGGCTAAAATTGCACCCTTTTATAAGAGCAGATAGAACAGCTTTCTTTAATTCCCCGGTTTTATGCTGTTTCTTGTCACTGCAGTTTGAGAACTTTGCAGCCAATGTTGCCCCTTGTCTTCTCTGAAGCGCGCTTCACAGCGTCGTCCAGTGCTTACACCTCGGTATGACTGTCAGTATGAGGGTTAGTGAAGTGTCCACTGAGTGGAATGTGTTTTCACGCTATCGCGTCGCTGGTAGGGAATGCTTTTTATCACGCCCCGTTTTGACCCCAGTCAATCTACCAACTGGTCCTATGCTGTGCATCTTGCATAAAAAATGCTCTTCTCATTGGAGCAGAAGCCAATGCAGCAAAATGACAGACTTACCCACAGGCTGTGTCCTTTATTCAGAGAAACTCCTTCACTGTAGTCTGGACAGCACTATCTGATGTACCGTAGACGCAGTATTGGTCCTCTGCCTGACCCTTGATGAATGCTGCAGTTAATTATTGTGTATAAATTATGTTGGCTAGAGTAGGCCTGCTGGTAGAGAGTGTTATGAGGTCATTTGAGGTATAGAAACAGTATATAGAGACATGCAGATAGGCATGGTAGTAAATATAGAACAGAAATTTTATGTGCATGTATAGATGTAGGTGGTGATACAGAATATATGGAGAACCATTGGCCAAGTTGGAACCATTGGCGAACTGGAGGGCCCTGACCCCTCCAGGGTGAAACATGTAATTCATGTGTCCCATTTAACTTATTTCATGAAATTGTGGTGAAATAGAAGAAGTATCAAAAGCGCCAGCAGTACTGATCTCACATGGAGCATCTATCGTGTCTCACACTCAAAAAGGGCTATCGGTGGTAAATTAGAGACAGAGACTTAGAGGCATCAGCGACACGGTCCGAGTCATTTGTGACTAGGACTGTCACCTCCGGAGAAGCTGGAAGAAAGTCAGGAGACAGAGCAGGCGTTTTAAAAGGAGGGGACTTTATTTATAACACAAGAGACCTGGTGTCAAGCCACCATATCAGTATTTATTTTACACCATTAATCAGCAAGGCTGCTCATGTATTTGGAACCAAGGTTGCAGTGGCACTATAAACACACGCTTAAAACAAACTCTTTCCCTTTTTTGTTATACTTTTTTTTTCTAATTTTTTGGTACAAAATTATACAAACAACAATACAAAATATTTGTGCTGTTGACAGTTTACAAAAAAAAGTCTGTAATTTGTTAACTGTGCAATGATTGTGTTTTTTTACTTGTATGTCTGTTAGTCTTCTTTTATATTAATGTCAGTATGGTACAGCTCAGAATTTCTTCTGAAAACAACCACGATCATGCGGGTCGTTACATCTTTTTTTTTTTCTCAATTTCCAGTATGATCATAATTATGTAATTACTTTGTCCATTATAAAAAGACACATGCAAAAAAAGTTCCAATTGTACATGTATATTTGCCTAACTTGATCTTTTAGCTTCAAGCAATCACTACATTATGTACACACAAAAGTGAGTAACATTGGGTGACTCCAATTAGACAATTTCTTAAACTTTGAAGAGCATGTTTCCTTCTGGCTGACCTCAGCCGCCAGGAAGGTGAGTCCCTGGGTGTCTCCGTCTGCAAACCGTATTATGTTTTCTAGTGGTGGGGGGGTGATCAGTCGTCCACATGCACTGACACTCTTGCATGTCTGTACTGTGTACTGGAGTTGGCTGTGATGGAATTCATGATTGGGACAGAGTATGAGAAAACTTGTTTGCATGGGTGCTCAAATAAAGAGTCTGGTTTCTGTGTTAGATAAGCTCTTACACCCAAAATAAATCCTAAGTAAAGGAACCTACGATACTATTGGACTGTGGCTCTTTATCTTTATTATTTTAGTTATGTATTTGCTAGTTACTTGCTTACTTCTTTAACTATTGTGCGGCATTACCCAGATTTGTTTTTTTTTTCTTTCATACCACAGGAAGCTTTCTGAAGATGCCACCTCCACCCCTTTGATTTTTAACCTGTGCACCTTTCCTGGAAAAGTCGAGTTCTTTATGCCTCTTGTCTGGTTCAATAGATGGGGGGTAATTGTTTAACATGGCACCTTACTCTGATAACACAAACACTGATATTATGCTGCGTTCCATTTACTACGGCGGTCGGATGTTGGAGCTGGGAATGACTAGAGTCACACTAGAGTTAACCGCGTTCCAGTTCAGCAAGTCGGAAAGCCATTTAGCAGTACCAGGGACCCATATGAAGAAGCAATAATTTGTCGGGTTTAATTTACCTCAGTTTAAATGCCGTTTATCTTCGTACACTTACATTTAGCCCAAACTACCTTAAATCCGGCAAAGCAAGAAATCCTGCATTCTGTGACAGGCCTTAGTTCTAGTCCGGTTAATTGTTAGCTATTGTTAGCAATATCAGTTCATAACAACACATTATGTGGTATTTTGCGCATAAAAACACCATAGCAACATGTCCACAGATAGCGGTTGGACAGTGCTGTGAGAACAACGATTTAATGGGCCACAAATAGGGCGTAAATGCTAATGCACAGTACATAACTACAGTTTTAACTTCTGTTGATAAAGGGCACAGCCATCTTGAATTCTGAGGTCAGGGTTATGTAGATTTCTCCAACTTTCCAAGTAGGAATTTTGACTTCAGGGGGAATTCCAGTTGAAATATCGGACCAGGAACTCAGAACTTCCGAGTTACGAGTTCAAACGGAACGCAGCATTAGTGTGGCGTGAAGGAGGACCTTAGTGGCATTCAATGCAGAAACTCAGCTTCTTAGGCCTTTTAGATTTGTGTTTGCTTCTGATTGCAAGTTTGTTTTTTGTGTTCCCTTGTATTAAGAATGGGAGAGCTGGCAGACTCATTTTGATTGGGAAATGGTCAGTAATGTTTTTGTCCTGAGAAGGGCAAGACGTGCTGGAGATGTCTAGCCTCCATGGTCATTAAAGCTGTTATTACTGAAACTGAATATATGAATAATAAGACAATTTTACTCAACTCTTGCCAACAAAGTTAGTTAAGCAGACATGACCTTTTAACTGCTGACTTCCTAATAAATGGTGCAAGGTATGAGCTGAGAGATGAGAGAAAGGCTCTCATCTACTGATTCGCTTCAGACAAAATGCATATATGTATTTGCCTAATGAGGTACTTCTTAATCAAAGCATATTTTCCTTGGAAAGCATGGTTGCAAAGGTCAAGCAAGGTATTATAAAAGATCACGGGAATCTGTATTATTTAGCAAAGCACAGAAATGCAAGTAACACTGAACACATTTTATAGGGTCAAGATAAAAGTCAAATACACAGGCAGAAATATAGTGGGGAAAAAATGATAGAATAAGTTAATTAACACGAGCTTCTTCTTGAACTCATTAAGGCTTACGCAGTCCTTACTGCGTGTTCTGGGGCAGGTCGGCAACTTAACAAAGACGGTTTACTGTCAGAGAGGGCTCAATTAAAACGAAAGAGGACCACTCCTCTGAGGAACGTTCAATGCCTACCTGGGGATATGCTTTCTCTTCCATGGCCTAGGGATGCATTTCACACTCAGCATGTTCCTGCTGAAGTGTAGTGTGGTGCAGATACCTGTCTGCACAGAATTTAAAGTAGGCAAGGGTGCTAAATTTACCTGTGTATTTAGAGGTTCTGGACGATCCACTATCTCTGCGCCACTACTTTCAACAATAAGAGAGTGTATAGTATAACGACAGATAAGCATGAAGCTTCAGGTTCAAATGTATTTTTGGGAACTGATGGCAGCTATTAGAGTGAACAACGAAACGATACACTGGATAGGATGTCTGAGAGAATGTACAAAAAAGTACAAAAGCCGCTAATGGATTGTCTAAAAAAGTTTATATACACGGCATGGTTCTTTTTTTTTTTTTTTAAAGACGTAAATAATATATGAAAACGACTATTTACCCAGTACATGCATTAAAATACACTGCATCATAGAAAAAAAGAAAAAGAATATATCAAAAAGCCATCAAGCAGTGTTGTCAGCCTTGCTTTCGCCTCCCTGTCTGTTACACAACCGCTGAACTGTTATAGAGCGATAAGATTGTGTTGGCGGTGCTCGCGGTGACAATGCGGTGACATGCCGTTGCTCGGCTACCACGAGGCATTGTCGTACCACAGCGGCGTCCCTGCTTCACCCAGCTCTGCCCCTGTGGCACTTCATTAACCAGACTTTTTAAGACGCTCCTTTAAGACCGCTGGGAGCTTCCCCTGAGCTCCACAATACCCATTCAGCGCCTCCTCGCCTTGCTCCCTCAGACGTTTCAGTCAAAAAGTAGAATTATGAAGAAGGAGGTCAGGGCGGCACTGGTGCAGAAACCGGGCTCTGCCTTAATGGCGAGAGTCCGCCCATTTCTCATTGGTGATTTAGGGTCCTTTTAGCTAAAGAGATTATCTCCGGGGATTAATCATCTGCTTAATTTGCAGATAAACTGCTGGTGGAATAAAACCCCCTATTTCCTCATCAATCTAATTGAAACCACTGTGCCGGAATGAGAATCTTCTTAGCTCAACGACCATAGCCAACAAGGGGCTTCCATGGGAGTCTCCAGTCGAAATGACACTTTTTATTCCTCCCCCATATCGTTACTCTATATAACACGTCACACACAGACAAAACAGCTACTCACAAAAATCACGCGAAGACGGCCGAGGGTCGGGGGCGGCGTACGACGGCCCCCCGCCCCGCTGGGCCGCGACTTCTCGCTCACCCTTCCTCCGTCTGCCCCCAGAGCAGAGCTCGAAACAGAACGAAGGAGGGCATCTACGAAGAAGTTATCTTACGGGGGTGAGTGGGTGAGCGGACATAACCACAGGAATGGAAAACTGAAAGACGCATGGAAAGAATTTGCATATAATATAGTTAAAGCGCTTTAGTCTTGTTTCCACCACAGCTCACTGAGGATGTTGAGCTCTAATCATCAGAATGGCTATTCATGGGTATTGTGGTCCTTGCAAAGAGGACAGAATGGCTCTTTATGGGCACTATAGTCATTGTGATAGACAGTATCAATGACTAGGGCCAGCTTAACTCCGACGGTAAGATACGGCTATTTCGATTGTGTGCAACCAGCATTTTAGATGAGAAGAGAGAATTCCGTCACCGGTGCCAACCATAACGAGTTATTGGCTGCCTCAGAACAGAAGGGGACATTAGCTTGGTGAGTTCAGAAGGCGAAAAACGAAAAACGTGTCAGTAGAGGTGTATAAAATTGATTCGTCTCGTATACTGACCTCCCAAATATCCGTTAGGCAGTCAGAGATGTGAACGACCAGCCATGAGAGGATGCTATCGGCCCTGCTGCAAATCCGGTAAATGCTATTCTAGAGGGTCTTCCGAACGTTTGGAAATTGTATCGTACATTTGTCCTATTTTCCCGTTACAGTGTGATTGTTCTCAGACCTGCTTCACCAGTCTGACCAGTTATCAGTGCTATAATGAGACCTTTTAAGGGTAGTAGGGTCATGCATTTTTCTAACTGATATACCAAAAACACACTTTTTCTATAGAAAAAAGCCATCCTCCTTTTTCTTTTTTAGAAAGCAGTTCAGGCCTTTACAAAAGGAGAGACCTGCACCTAAGCTCTGTCACCAGGAGCACAAAGTGCAAAGCGACAGAGATACGGTTTGCACCTTTACACCCTACAGGCTGGCTGTCTCAGTATGGATGCTCCTATTTCAAACACTCCCACTAACAAATCGCTATTATCCGCAAAACCCCAATGAGCTTCTTTTGTTTGCTGCCATCAAAAAGGCAGACCGAACAGCAACTATCATTGAATTTTGTTTTACTTTCCCGTGTTGCAGAGTCTTTTGGGATG
>JAODJW010000106.1:7852369-7864243 GCA_026777045.1 Hyperopisus bebe | reverse complement strand
GGGGGGGGGCGAGGAGGGAGGTAAACGCACAAGGCTGAAAACATGGTGATCAAACGCGGCTCCGGTGGCTGACTGAGCTGGAGCCCTTGGGGGCTCACAGAGAACAGGCAGTCAGACAAGCAGGCCTTGCTGGGGAGGGGGGGGGGGTTTCCTCGCTCCTTGGCGAGAACGAATGCCAGCCTGTCTGCCTCTCTGTACGCATTCTCCCCTGCCTTTGACGGGTAAATGCTGCAGCCTGTATCTCTGACTCCCCAGGGACACTGTCTCTTTTCCTGTGATCTCTTGATAAACCCCCTTGGGTTGTTATTCCAGTTTACTCCCACCTGCTAAATCTTACAGTGAGGAAAGAAGATTATAAATCTAGTCATCTTGAGATAACAAAGAGGAGCAGAAAATCAATCTTTGATCTGGTGGGAGGGGTGGAATCCGGGAGGGGGTGTTACTAAAGATGGAGGGTTTGTCATAATTCTTTGCATTTTTTTTTTGTTTTTGTGCACTTTTTCCAGATTTCCCTTGGAGGGGCGTGAACAGTAGCCACTGGTGATGTGCTAGTTATAGATTAAAACTTAGAAGGCAGAACTTCATCTCCCACCCCTGCCAAGGCAGTAGTTGCTAGGCGGCGGTTGCTAGGCTATGGTCGCTAGGTGGCGCTTGCTAAGCGGTGGTCGCTAGGTGGTGTTCGCTAAGCAGTGCTCGCTAGGTATTGCTCGCTAGGTGGCAGTCGCTAGATGACACTTGCTAGGTGCTGCCTGCTAAGTGCTGCTTGTTAGCGGTCGCTAGGCAGAGCTTGCTGTACAGAGGTCATTTGGCAGTGTTTGCTAGGCAGCCATTGCTAGGCAGTGCTGGCTAAGCAGAGGTCACCAGGCGGTGCTCACTATGTGATGGTTGCTAGATGGTGCTTGCTAGGCAGCGGCCACTAGGTGGCGCTCTCTGGGTGGTGCTTGCTAGGAAGCATTTGCTAGGTGGCATCACAGCAAACAGAGGAAAGGCCTTGCTTCTGTGTAGCAGTATTTATTGGTGTTGGGTAAAATATTATGCGTGCGTAAAAGTGAACATGACCTTAATTGAGAAATCAATATTCAATTTGCCTGTGATGTGTTTGCATTTGTCCACCCTTCTGGCTTCAGCGGCGCCTCCCATGCATGTAATTCAGAAAGAGTTCCAATGTCATCATGGTTAGGAGGGATGATGGGGGGCAAGCCCTGCCTCCTTTATACAACAGGGATGGGGGGAGACAAGCCCTGCCTCCTTTATACAATAGAGATGGGATGGACAAGCCCTGCCTCCTTTATACAACAGGGATGGGGGGAGACAAGCCCCGCCTCCTTTATACAACAGGGATGGGGGGAGACAAGCCCCGCATCCTTTATACAACAGGGATGGGGTTGGACAAGCACCGCCTCCTTTATACAACAGGGATGGGATGGACAAGCCCCGCCTCCTTTATACAACAGGGATGAGATGGACAAGCCCCGCCTCCTTTATACAACAGGGATGGGGGCGGGCATGCTCTGCCTGCTTTATACAACAGGGATGGGGGTGGACAAACACCGCCTCCTTTATACAACAGGGATGAGGACGGACAAGCCCCGCCTCCATTATACAACAGGGATGGAGGCGGACAAGCTTACTTTACACAAGAACAACTTGTCAATGAGTTACGTTTTTGGACATTTTAACTGCTTCGAGAAAGCATAACAAGAAGGAAAGTAAAAGGAATGGTTATATTTAACAGCATTATGGGAGGTAAGCACAAATGCTCCGTAAATTAAGCACAGCTTCAGCCGAAGTGATCAAGAACAGAAGACCAATGAACAAGAAAGAGCATCTGCATACCTCAATAGAAAACTACATGAAAAACCTATGAAAGGACACAGCTTCAAAAAAGTGAGTCCAGCAAACACCAAAAAGAGTTACTCTCTACCCCACACAGGAACAGCATAGTCAGTAGGTGATAAGGTCAGTCTTGAGCACTACCTTTGTACTGATGCTACCTTAGACATGGGCCAAGACATGGACAGCAGCTGTTTTGATGAGAATGAAGAAAGCATTTTTTACACTAAGAGTGATTAGGATTTGAAGCAAGCCATCTGGAACATCTTGAGTTTCGGAGTGGCAATGCGGGGTGCCATTATTCTTCATGACTTTAATGAAGAACTATGACAAATCACAACTAGATCAAATGCAGTCAAAGCTTACTGGTTCAGTTGTTAACGATCCAAATTTCAGAGCTGGGCCAAGGGTCTGAGTTCCTGACCAAGATTCAGTTTCAATACTAAATAGTCATTACACAAAATACAAGTTCAAAAATCATGAGGAACTTTGGGTTTCCATACGACCAGCTCATCTGAAGAGTCCAAATGTACTTCCTAGACCTAACTATATTACCCAAATCTCAAAGATAATAAATCAAAAGAATTACTCTGTGTGGTTTTGAATTCAGATGAGCATCTTCAATTTTTATTGGGGAGCTTTTTAAGAGGGCATCAAACGTGTTATTAGAATTGTATAGTCCATGATGTTCTTTAAAACAGGGGTTTAGACATGTATCTTGAGACTGAAAGAATTTAAGGGTCAGAAAATCAGCTTCGGCAAGCCTTCATGCTACGCCACCTACCTTCACTACGGTGACCATGCCATCATTGGTCACGGGGTCCGTGCGTATGGTGAAGTGACCAGAGGGATCTCCGCTGACGATCCTGTAGACGGCGTTCCAGTTGGGTGTGTGTGGCTGGTCCCTGTCAATCACTGTCAGGTTGGCCACCACAATGTTGACTCTGTTCTCTGGCACTTCTCCTGAAAACTAAAGTCATTGAAGAAAAAAAAAAAATCGTCTTACGGTTCTGATTCCTGCATCAACGGCTCATAAGGCCGGACCGCGCATCTCCGTGCGGCGAGAGACTGAACACGAGCGTGGACTTGTCTTGAGGTCTCACCTCCTCACCCACCTTCCCAGCAAGCTCAGTAGTGCCTCGCAATAGCACCTACCACACACATCTCATTATCTGAACTGTAAGCTCTGCTCCTCATGCAATGCTAAAACCATTTAGAGTGCACGCCAGTCGCTGTTTACAATAATAGCTTAATTATCTTGCTGGAATGGAATTCAAACCCCTGCAGCAACATGACGGATGTAAGCAGTAAATAAATTAAATATGCAGATTCTGTTTTTGCGTACCACACACGCATTCCATTCTGCAAATACACAGCGGAAGGCTCTACTTTCCAATACTAAACAGCTGTACAGAGTTGCCGAAATGGTCTTAAGCTGTCCACCCCCTTACAAGACCCATGTCCACCATCCCAATAAACAAACCTATAAATTAAAAAAATCATCCATGTCCATCACAAGGTGACAGATGGGTTGCTGCAGCAAATAGGAGTAGGAGGCTTGTTGTCACCTCCCAATAGACTAGCCCCCAGCACCTAGTCCTCCTGCATGACAGGTGGCGCTACAGGGAACAGGTGTGGGTAACTGGCTCATGCTCTTGTCTTGGATGTCAGAGAGCATCCCTGCCAAAGACAGGATATGAAAACCTAAAGCTCCAAGATGGTGAAAAAAAGAAGAAAAAACAGTTTTCGTACAAAATGTCAAGTCAGAAAATCACACGCCAGATGCACAGTCAAGGCGTCTGAGGTCCTGATAAAATTATTAATTGGATTTAAAGACAGCAGGGGGTAACCCCAACAGAACAGGCACCATGTAAGTGGATGTAAGCCTGACTTCGACGTCCATTGCTTCAGAGCCGGATGAGGTCAAGGGTGTACTTTACCTTTTCCTCAGAAAATGGCTCTTTTTAGTAATGTCATGCAGTTAGAGAATCGCAATGATCACGCTCCCTGGATGAGTGCCGGATCCCTGCATCTCAGATTGGAGACAGGGTATCAAGAATGGATGGAGAGATGAGTGTGTGGATTGACAGCCGAGGATGGAAACAGATGTGGATTTTAAACGGATTCTTGTGATTAAATTCCAGGCATGGCCGTCCGGGGATATGAATCGAGCGGTTTTTCAGTGATACAGATGGACAGATTCTCCCTGAAGATGAGGCATTTCTGTTATATGAGATACAGTCTCGGCTAAGGGGAGAACCTCATTCTTTTCTCCCTTCACCCAGTTTATGAAGTACAGAGTAAACTTTTTAAAACGGTCTTGCGTTTTTTTTTTTTTTTACAAAATGAGACAAATTCTTCTTATTAAAAACAGTCAATGGCAAGAGAACAATGCAGTTTTTTTATAAGGCCTCAGAAAATCTAAGAAGTGCCTAAGAAGCTTTTTTACTTTTCCATCTATCAAATTATTCTTCTGTTCATTCATATAACTATCTAGCTATGACAAATGGCTTCAGAAATCTGTCACTCTGTCTTCATATGGACTTGTTTATCGATCCATTCGTCCTACATTCTAAAGTATGATATGGGACAGGTTGAACAAATTGTGGTTTTATTATGAACAACCCTAATTCTAAACATATTGTGCTGTGTTTCATTAAGAAATGGAACACATCCTTTGTCTTTTGGAATCTGATTTCCATATGAGCGATGAAGAGAGACTGAGAAAACATTTTGTTTTTAGAACACAGAGTAAGCTGCCTTTTAAGGAATTAGAGGGAAAGACAGTCTTTTAATATACATAATGCAGGCCACGTAGGTTCGTCAATAAATTATCCGCTCAAAATAAATATTTGAAAACTCTGAGGTTTCTGCTGATTAATAAGCATAAAATACACCCCTGAATGGAGAAGGTCAGCACATTAATTATGCATTTACATATTAGAAATCTCTTCTACTGCTAATGTTAATTAAGTATGTCATATCAGCTGTTTACTTAATGGCAGACATCCAGCTTTCACTGCTTAAACATGTGTCCGGTCTTTACTGATGACAGGTGATGTTTCTTTAATGGTGAAATTAGTGCCATTTACAGAATTTCATTTGTTTTTAAATGGTGTTAGCAATTAAAATGTCTGTTTTTATATAATGATGCGCTTTTTTATGCATGGACTCGAACACGAGTACTAATACACTTGCTTCCTTAGGGGAATGAATAAGAAGGATAAAAGTACTTCTGCAGCTCTACCTTACACAGAAGTCAGCGTAATGCAAGGCTGGGTTTTAGACTGATTAGTGTCATCAAGCCTGCACGTTGTTGTGGCCATCAATATTAGCGCGGCAGTCAGAGAAGGCCTTGTTCCGCAGCCTGTCATCGTCAATCAGGGCTGGCTGGCAGGCAGGCCTACATCTCTCTTAGTCACTTGCTACAAAAAAAAAAAATTCAAAACCTCCCCATTAATCGCTGGTGGAAGCCGCCTCCTCCCGGCTGAGGTTTTTTTTTCTTGAGCTGCGGATCGTTTGGTCGCCTCGCTGTCACTTTCTTGGCAGCGGGGGAGACGAGTGGCACCGTGCTTCAACGCCACGCATAACTTTGTCAAAGTGAAACGACCAGTAAAATAACTCACACAGAAGATGGCTTTTTGCGTACGGCTGTTAACACACGCCAAAGGTATTAATCTGACAGAAAGGTCTGGCTAGTGATGCTACCAGTGTTTCAGCTTGGCAGTAAACTATGCTTTAGAAAAGATATAGGTAACACTTTATCCGCTATATACACCTCTGTTTGCAAACATGTCTGACCCTCAGAATCTTTATGCGATATATTTGTTAAGCGAATGCATGTTCGTTCTTTACGGTAATCTCCATCTTAATTACTACCTCATTTTTGTTAAAAAGGACCCAGTAGGTTCCAATAGGAATACTGAGGTGAGATTTTGCAGATATGTTTCCAGTATTGGGTACATGAGTCACTGGTCTAACAGCCAAGATGTGGAGACAGAGCTTACATATTGTGTGTGTTTCATCAGTGCCTATGTTTACTTCTGATCTCTGGGAGGATTCTGTGGGGTACAGCTGCAGGGGATCGATGCGGCCGGCCCTGCCTCGCCTATGGATTGGGGGATTGACGAGAGCCTTTCCTCAATGCACATTCTGCGTCGATACAATTTCCCAGCTCTCCACTGTTTTTTTTTCTCTGTCTGTCCAGGGGAGACAAGCATTATAAGCTGACAGACCGATGGGGAAAATCACCAGAGACCAACAGAAAGCTATGCATTGGCAGCCGTACATTGTTGTCGTTCTACTGAAATTATCGACCTCTCCTGCAGTAGAATTGCAGTCCAGGATGATTTGTGGCTTCTTATGTTGTCTTGCACCCTGAGATGCATCTTTGTCCTCATAATGAGGCTATTGTTGTTCTTCCTGACCCAACGGAGGTATTTTCAAAGAAAGTTTCAAAGAATCCACAGATTTTGAGGGATTTAGAAGTTTATCATGAAGCCCTTGCTTATTTCTCCTTACTGTTCCCAGTAAGCTTCAAGTACCTGAAGTCCTTTGCTAATATCCAGCACCACCGCTGTAATCTAATTGTTTTAGAGAACACTTCCATATGCAAGTATACTTGAAAGTTCCAGTCATGGCTAAATTTTGCATCACATGCTGCCTAGAAAACACAGAATGCAGAATCCTCTGAATAGGACGAGGTGTCCATCCACTGAAGTATGGGTGAGATCTCCACCCAAACATCTCAGCCAGATTGTCTTTTTTCACATCAAGCACTGGTATCGTGGTTATTTAAAGGAATCACAATACAGATGATCTGAAGCGATTCCACAGACATGCTTGCTGGAAGATTTGCCCTCCTACGTTCTTGCGATGCCTCCTTTTGATGCTGGTTGTGTTTCCCCATTGTTTTCATCTGATTAGGACACAGCTACCACTGAATCATTAGAAGGAAATTTCACATTCTGCCTCTGAAACACCCTCTCACATGTCACAATCACCCTGCACAAGCTGGGATAACACTTCAATGGCTGTCAGTATCTCTGAGATCTTTGGGCATATGCTAATGCATAAATAAGTAAGACAAAGCTAAGGAAGGCTTCTTCTGTACAGTCAGATAATTATAAATATGCACTGAGAACTGCCCAGCACATAAAAAAATTAATAATGACACAAAATCAGAGAAACACATTATCATTTTGAATTGCTGAACAGTTTTTCCCACACAAGGCCGTAAGGCTGCAATTTCCAAAACACATCTACAATCATATCCCCAAAGGAAGAAAAGTCATTAAATTTTTACAGTGAAACAGAGATTAACTAGTAATGCTGTTAAGTTAAAAACCTAAATAGGTCAAACTGACTCCCAGCATAACAGGAGAATTAAAACTCTCCAATATGTCATTCTGATGAACTGATATGTTAAAAAATGAATGGCGAGTAAAGCACAATGGAACTGTAACTGCAGTTTCTTTTTGAACCCAATGAGCATAACAGACATCAGAGTCTTGAGCGACGCAGACTCTCACTGCGGCCCGTGACTGGTTTGCTTGTTAGCGTGAATTAGCATGAACAGTCTCTCAGTGCTAATCCTGCCTGTGAGTACCTGGGGTTACTGCTGTGGAAGCTGCTCCGGCAATCTGCTATCACCTGGCTAATCGCCTTATTATATAATATTGCACATCTTGCACTGTAAAGGTGGAAGAAAAATGTTTTGTAAAGGTTTACATATCTGACACAACAGCGTAACGTTTTGCTCTTTGATGTGAAACAGTTCAGCCAGAACTAAACGCTAAGCACCATCCTGGAATGAATCACGCAGTTTAAGCAGCACTGAGTGGAACCTATGAGGAATGCAGGTGCATGTAAAAGTAGGAAAGAGTAAACAGTGGCATGCTAATTATTAGGGGGTGGGGCACCATATATCAACACCCAGGTTCTCTCGCAGGGTTCCCTAGTAGAGTTCCTTCACAGGGTTCTCCCGTATGTATTGTCTCCATCGGAACCCCATGTAACTAACAGATTCAAGAACATCTTTGAAGAAGTAGGCTAAGTTAGCACCTGCGACATCTCTTTCTATATTTTGTGGTAGGCCTGTTTCTGGTAGGCCTGTATTTTTGCATATATACACGCCTTGATAAATTCCTCCCTGAATGAGTCCCAGTTCTTAAAAAGAATGTTAAGTGAATGACTGATTGAAAACACATCTAAAATCCCCGCGTCTCTCCTTAGCATGTGGGCTGTGTGTTGGTAAGACGTTATGAAAAAAAGGAAGAGGCACTGCAAGGCTTGTTGAATTATTCAGTGATTGTGTCACAAAGAAATCGAAATAATTTTATATTGGAAGAATAATTTTTGTTTAGGTTTATTGCACACAAATAGATTTACATAATGATCTTGGTTATCAAATGATCGTCTTTTTTGTGCTTTGCACCAAACAACATGATTTATTAATAGGCCATGCAAGGAATGCATTACTCATCATGTTTACATGAAGCACTTTCCACAAAGGGGGCCTGCTGTGCTATTATTAGTGATTATTACCCAGCCGCGGGGCATGTGTACTTCGTGTTTAGGTTTCTGAAGTCATCTAAATGTGCCTTTGTCCCGTGAGTCCAGTGTAGAGTCACTCAGCTCTACTTGGATGAAACTTAAATTCAGAAGTGAAACAAAACTAACAGGACTAAAGAATTTTGATTCTATCTCAAGAAACTCGGGGCGTCTAGGATATGAATAAATACAGTGTTAAGTAGCGTTTGCTTTTCGTACCATTATAGAGTATAAAGTCCTGCGGAGTGCCGACTGGGATTCGGCGCAGGGTGTGTAATAAGACATAATTTGGTCGTGACTGGGCTTGTCAATCCCGTGGAAGTCACAATTCAGCAGGTCGGCAAAGGGAGGGTGCTAGATGGATCTGCTAGGCTTGGGTGCATTATTGATGAGTGGGGTCTTATCTTCTTGGTTTATTGATTGATGGGTGATGGGGGGGATCCCTCACAGACGGTTATACCATTGGGGGGGTGGATTACTGTGGCAGAATGTGGGGATTGAGGGCGGGACACACGTCCAGGCCCCATGAAATGCAAGGCCGGTGTCGGTGAGCACATTCATCTGCACGATGGCTGCAGCTGGGACTGGCTCCGCCAGCAGAATCGCAGGGGCTGTTTGGGCCTCGGCAAGCGCGCGGCAAATTGACACGCCATCGCTGGGGAAGAGTGGGGAAAAAATTACCTTTGACAAAACGCTCCTTTTCTAATTTGTCTCCTGCTCCCCTCATCTCATCCCCCTCTGACAGCAATTAGTCTGGACTGCCTGACATAATTCATTGTTATAGAGTGGCTAACAGCATAATGGTGCCCCAGTGAGGTGTGAAGCATGGGGGCAATGGGGTGTACGTGTCTGCCCCCTGGTGGATGCACGTAGCTCTCAATTTCAGCACCACTTTCCCTTCCCGATAGCTACCTAAACACAATGCATGAATATTCACAGCTCTCCCGTCCGGGCTGTACTCCCTCACCTGTGCTTGTTGCTCGTTCATTTGAAGCTACGCTAGCTCTAGAGCGTCGTGACTTTTTTTCTAATTTTTATAGTTTGGGAAGGGTATCATCCCCATTGACTGCCTAATCCATTAAACATCGAGCGTAATCCCTAATTATATCTATTGGTTTCATTTGGAATCTTATCATCAGCGCTGTGCACATTCTCAGTGGAAGAATCTCACTGGCAAAATGTACTGCTGAATGCACATTACCATGACGCCGTAACGGATTTAAGCGCAGTTAGGCGTGGTAGGAGCCGGTGAACCGCATTCCTGCTAAAAACACGCATGCATTTGTCGGCAAGACTGTCAAGCAGAGGGGAAAATACTTTACTGTTACCCTATTTTGAGTTCTGTTTTCCGCCTTCTGAGAAAAGACGACGGGAAAACTTAATATTCGACAGATCAGTCTGTCGACACAAATGCAAATTGTGCATGTGTGTGTGTGTGAGGGAGGCATAGACCAGCTGGTAATGAACCCTCCCTGGCCAGCAGGATAGGAGTGTCCTTCACAGCAACATCTAGATCTGCTCCTTAGCCAGAGGCCTCGGCAGCCAGGATTCAGAGGAAGCCGTGTCCCTGAGCCCGAACAGGCTTTAGCTGGACCAGCTTCCCGTTCACACAGCTCCACTGTGTCTCAGCACGTCCGAACAGGGGGACGCAAAGGGGACAAGTGGAAAAAGTGCTTGCTTATTTTGGTGTTTCAAAAATAGGATTTTTAAGGGCATACCTGGAAAAAGAGGTTTTTGCTGATGGGTAGGTCATGGCGGAAGGGAAAAGAGGAATTGGGACTCATGTAAATAACTGCTTTATATCCTGTAGCTGTAAGGGCAACAGCGTTGCATCAGCAAGTGCTAAGTCAGCGCTCTTTCTGAGCTGAGCTCCCTGGCCTCCCAGGGGAGACGGCAAGGCGAGCAGATCATACGTGAGGATTCCGATACACAGGGCCCACCTCCCAGCATTGGAGCCATTTAACGGAACTTTATGGCCTTCAGATGGGAAAGGTCTATGAATTTTCATTGTGTCTCTGTGGGGCTTGAGTCAGCAGTCCTGGCCGATGGCGGAACCCCCCCGGCGGGATCCTCAGCTAGCCCCTCGGTGAGTCCCAGGGTTTGGGTGGAGAGTCGGCGGGGGGGACCTGCTGATGAGCACTAATGTGCACCTGGAGGCAGCTCCAAATTCATCATCATGAAGCTGTAATGCCCCCCCTGGGGGTGGGGGGGCGCTGGCACTGGCACACGGCTGCTGCCGGCAGGGCCCCCGCACTAAGCACCTTATCTCCCCTTCACGCTTGAGCCTCTGTCTGCAGAGGAGCCCAGGCGGCTCTGGAATGGGGAGAGGAGGAGGCAGAAGGAGAACTGCTGGGCTGGAGGAGAGGAGGAGTGCCGAAACGGGGCGGGAGGAGAAAGCAGCCTCACTGCGGAATTACTGCTGCCAAGCCGAAGTCGGATGGATGGATGATGTACAAAAATGTGCACATTTCAGGCAAATTTATGAAGACAAAATCCACCCTGTGTGATTTTTATGGATGGCTTGCCCTGGAGCAGCAGGACTGCGCAGACGCCCCTGAAACAGCACAGATGCCCTGGTGGAGAGCCAGCTCCTTGGGGAGCGGGCGAGGTGAACAGCTCAGGCCTCACGCTTCTCCAGACTGTCAGCCGCGCACCAACAGCCCACCGGTGCTGAGACCTTCCGCCTATGTAAGCCCAGTCCTCCAGTGCCGGCAGAAGCAGCTGAATTAATCGGGCCCATCCCCGAGATGCCAGGAGGGGGTCAGATCCGGCCGACAGGGATGCCCAGGGTTAATGGCAGCCGTGGGGGGGGGGCTCCTTCGCCCAGGGACCTGGCCTACTTAGCTCCGATGCTGAGCGCCTCTATCTGGGGAACGTGATGCACCAATTAGCAGCCTTCGCTTTGTTTTTTTCATGGGAGGTCGTCTACACAATTAGCACGAACTGAAATGCACGTGCCGGCCCTCCCCCATCCCCCGCCTGTGCTCTCAGATTGATTAGCTGAGTTAGCGTCCAGAGCTGGGGGGGGCTCTATAACCCAATTCTTCTTCCTGCGCCTGGATACAAAATGTAAACTAGATAGATTAGCGCAACAGGACTAATTTTACCCTTTATACAGTTTTTTTCCGCACCTCTACGCTCCTCTACAGGATGTGGACAGCAAGCAGTCAGGCAGGGGGTGTATGATTCAGGGCCGTCTGACGCACTGGGGACGCATTAGGAGGTCCCAGTATGCGGTCAGCCACTCCATGGAAATGAAGGCTGTGTCCGTCTCTTAGCCCAGCTTGTCTGCCACACATCAGTACAGCAGGGATGGCCAACGCAACGTCCCCCAAGGTCAGAAAGGAGCCGAAACAGCGCCAGATTCCTGAAGGTCCAGTGTGACTCTTGGTACCAGCCTCAGGTATGTCACTGTGTGGACCAGGAATAGATCTAAGCCTTAGTTCAGACGTGAGTCTCAGCATCAGCCTATGTGGTCTAATGCCCAGT
>JAODJW010000106.1:7819200-7834505 GCA_026777045.1 Hyperopisus bebe | reverse complement strand
TTTTACATACACACACACACACACACGCACGCACGCACACACACACACACACGCACACACACACACACACACACACAAACGTTGGGTAAACATATCTTTATGGGGACCGCTCATTCATTTCTTTGGGAAAAATGCTAACGCTAACTATGACAACCATAAGTTGCCAAGGAAAATACAAGAGTTTTTGCATGTTTAGTTTTTTTATTGCAGTCACAGATTTTTATTAAATTGAGTTACCTTACCTACTGCTGTGTTTGACAATAAAATCAACGCTTACTAGACTAATGCCTTTAAAAACACAAGACACACAAGAGAGCATAACATTTCTGATGGCTCACTTAGCTTATAAGCATTACCCATGACGCAAGGGAGAGCTTGAATGGGAGTCAGTTTTTCTGCCAGCACTCTTTGCAATTGCTTTCATACCAAAATCCGCTGCAAACTTACTTTTCCATGAGTCAACAGAAACTGCAGAACACATACGATGTGGGAGGAAACAGTTGCGGGGAAAGCAGATCTGTTCGAAGACTCATCTTCCCATTGAGGGCCTGAACAAGTGTCCAATTAGAGTGTAAACTGCAGCAATGTCCTCCAGTTATGATTCTGCGAGGGCCAAAACTAGAACAGGAGGGAGCACAGCCAAAGAGTAGTGAAGAAAACATGTATATCAAAGCTCATGCTGGCCCTCCCTTGCCAGACCTAGAGTGGGGTGTGAACAGAGCAGGGTGGGGGCCATTCCGGAATGATCCATTCCAATCCAAATCAAGAAATGGAACTGGAGTTGAGATTGGCAAAAAAAAGTACAGGGAACAGAACTGATTTAAATGATTTAAATGATTTAATGATTTGAATTTCAACCCCAGTTCCATTTCCTGATTTGGACTGGAATTGATCAATGCATCCTGGAATTGCCCCAACCCTGATGTGCAGGGTGGCGGCAAGAGAGGTAGGATGGGACAAAAAAAAATCTCTAAGCTTCTATTATTTCTTTGACTTCCACAGCTCCATGTATTGTGTAACACCTCCCTGGTTCCAGTTTTTTAGTCCAGATATTTGCTGCAGTACCTTGTGGTGCCAGTATTTTTAAAAACAGCCTCTAGCCCTAGCTAGAGTGGAGGTAATGCTATGCTCTGAGAAGGCTGTAGCTTCCTGAAAGGCCACCCTAAATCATCCTCAGTGGGAGGGATACAAATGATGCAGCTGCCCTGCCCAAGGCCTACAGTCCAGCCCTGCCATGCATGCTCAGGAAATGATCCTGACACCCGCACATTACAGCCTCTTTAACCCCGTTTCCTACTCATTAAGCCCACTGAATGTGAAGCGTGCAGCAGGTCTTTATTCAGTGGCCATATTCATCAGCTCACCTGCTGGTCCTTGGCCAGACCCCAAATTCACACCACTCTCCATCCACAGCAGACGCCAGAATCTGGCAGCTTTCACAGAGCTTTCTGCAATCTCATCTCTGACTCACACGTCCGTGTTTTAGTCATAACGGTCCCCTGGACTTCAAAATCACACATTTGAATTGGTTTTTCAGAGACACTCATTGCTGAAGTAGAAATTAATCTTTCACTGCTGTTACTCATTCAGTCTGCCAATAAAACACCTGCTTCAAATGCTTTTCACCACCAAAAAGCAAAAAAATGCTTCTTGGACACATTACAACCACCATAATCACCACTGTTGTCTGTTAATGGACACCACGAATCCAGGATGTTCTATATGTAAGTGTGGTTTCATGTAGTCGGCAATACCTGGTTTGGATCCCTCATCCACTGATCCGTTGTAGACCTGGTTGCGGAACTCTGGGCGGTTGTCGTTCATGTCAATGACGTAGATGTAGAGGTCAATGGGGTTCTCCACCTTGTTGCCATTCATGTCTACTGCATGTGCTCTAAGCTGTGAATGAAGAGCAGTAACATTAGCATATCGGGCAATAGGGTAGAGGGCCAGTGGAGCCTAATTCTGTCATTTTCCCCCCTTCTCGCTGGCGCTGACCAGGGGAGCATTTTGTCCTCAAACTGTTCTGCAGTTTTAGACCTACCTCCAATGTAAAATCCATCATTCGATGTAATATAGTGAGAGTGATGAATGATACCACAGCCAACATACTCCAGGCCTGTCTCATTTAAAAGTCTGTCAAAGTAGCTAGTCTGAGAAGAACAGTGTCAAAGGGTTGAGAGCAGGACTTGAGCACTCCTCTGTGGATGGTTTCTCATGCTCTCTCATCTGTTTGTGAATTTAGAAAACTAAGTATGCTTATTTATCATATTTATGGCATACGTATCCAGCGTCAACAGAACTTCTCAGCTCATACAATTCCTTATGTTTCCGGATTTCTTTCAGCCATTGGGAGTAACCACCATACAAAAACTGATTAATTTGGTCTTGGAGGGCTATGCTGTATTATACAAAGAGCAGAGCAGAAAGAGAATGAGTTGCAGTTGCATGGCATTCAAACCTCCAGAGCTGCATGTTAATCTTTAGAGTGGTCATCATTGAGACCTGCACATTGTGTTGTTCCACTTCTTTCTCTCCCTTTGTCTCAGCACAGGGGGAGACACGACTCGCTTTTCAGTTACATTCCACTGACTTCCCACAAAAAAATCTGCAAATATGCTTTATACTGCCCCAACACAATGGAATTTCCACATCAAAACCAAACAAAAACTTAATAAGTTTTCCACCCTGAATATTGTAAGAAAGTGTAACTATATTTCTGGAAAATGATTGATGATGTGAGTTTTAAATAAGCATCAAACAAGATCGCTTACGTAAAGAGGAATAATCAGTGCATAAATACAAAGGGGCCCGCACCTCAGTAACGGGCCCCAAAGATTTGATTGTGTTCATGGGAGTTTTACTCACACAAAAATGTTCTGAAGGCAGAAGGAAAAATGATTGGTTCAGAGAGATAACCAATCAGATTGTACAGGAGGTGTGTCCAAGCAACTAGAGGAGGCGGGACCAAGGCATCTGATTGGCCCCCACCTCTTCTACAATCTGATTAGTTCTCTGTATGAGCCAATAATTTTTCCTTCAGCCCTTAGAACATTTTTGTGTTCACTCCAACGAGCTTTAATTGTTGGGTTTTGGGGTCAGTCAGACAGAGCATCCAGGGCCACTGTGGCCTAAGCAGAACTGCTTAATGGAATGCACACAGACGAGCAGGCCCATGAAAGCACGACTACACAAGGGGCCAGGATGAGGAGCCAGGGGCCCTCCTTGTGCAGTTCCACTGGCAGCCAGTGTTGCACCCCCCACTTTGGTCTACCCTCCTCTTTATGGTCTAAATGAGACTCAAACCCTTGAGCCAAAGAAAACTCTACCCCTACATGAATCCTGTAGGGACTGTGGCAATATAAATGTGTTTGATGCATGTTTAATATAGCAAAATTTGTCTGGGTTTGTCAAAAAAGTTAAACAGAAAGAATGAACTGGTTACCAAACGACAACTGCTTACTTCAGTTTTCAATAAACTGAACACAAAAGAGTTTAATTACACACTAGTAGGAGCTCATACAACCAGCAAGCTTACAGAATGTTAATACCCTACTCAAATTTTTATGTTATCCACAAAACACCTGAGAAGTACCTGAGAAAATCCATGCGAGGTGGAGCGAACGTGTAAAATCCCCAAAGACAGTAGCAGAGGAAGCATCCAAACTCGCAAAACTGGAGGTGTGAAGCAACATTACTACACTGAACCAATGTGTAATATCAAGGTCTCTCTTTGACCACTGCTTAGGATGCTAGGAAACGTAAACCTGGTGGTATTGATGAGGCAGTGAAGACAATCCTCAACAAAATCTATAAACATGTAAACACGTGAGCAGGCTCTGGGACACAAAGAGATATAAAGACACGGTGTCCATTCCTAAAAAGACGAAGTGCCTCACTTTCAGGAACCATTGTACATTTTCACATTATGCCTTTCATATCAAGCCACTGTCACATAATATCTAATAACTGGATCTCAGCTAAGAATTAAAGGTCATTGATAGAAGCAAGTGTGATCCTTCAACTCAAAGCCTTTAATATGTGCTTGGGAACACTGGACATGTTATAGCTTTGGTCATGGCAGGCAGTTCAGGAGCGTTTGCGAGGTCACTTTGACAATCTTACAAAAATAATCCTACGTGTTTGCCAGAGCTGTAACCTTGCAGAGAAAATAAGGGAATTATTTCAATTCACTTCTTCACAGCTGATGTCTATCCACCCCATTTTTCCTGCGCAAAAATTGCATCGGTAGGTCTCCCAGAGGTTAATTTGACTTTACTTTCTTCCTGCACATTGTTTGATCTTGCGGTGCACCCAATATCCGTGCGCAGACGACTGCGATGAATGCTCTTGACTGGTGGCAGAGAAGTTATCACTCCTGCTGTTGGATCTAGTAATTCAATGACATTAGAAGTCAAAGATTACTGCAGTGTTTAAAGAAGAGAAAATGTAATTCTGCGTTGGAATTAAAGTTATTATCTCCAAAAGGATGAGACACCGGTCACCGCTGACTTGGCATACGTCAAGCCAGACATCTGATGAAGATAAATGAACAGCCTGGCAATATCTAGGGGGTGTCTGATTGGGAAGCCTGTTATCTTTCCTCACGGATCCCTACTCACCTTGGTCGTTTCAAAAACAATACAACATACTTTAGAATGTGTCACTCTGCACAGGAAGAATAAATACTACAAAACTGACTTGAAGTAAAATTACTATTCTCATGTACGTTTCAATGTGTTCAGAGTAACAGAATGTAGAGTAAAACTGAATTTATAAAATAAAGGGTAATTTTGACAGATATCACAATAGCATTTGCAAGGGTAAAACCAGAACATAATGTCTATGAATGAAGTGCCCGGCTTTGTTGAGACCTGATCGAAATTCAGAGCACATTGCGTGTGCCTGGACTCCGGCGTGCTCTCCCACAGCAAACTACGCCAGCTCACTGACTCGTCTCTGCCGCTCGCTTTCACACACACAAACACTGCACATCCCCTCGCTTAATTATACACGGGAGGATAGGCCTCCGAGAAAACAAACAAACAAACACAAATCTATCCGCTTCCTCCGCTGTGGTGCTGTGGCCGAGCGTATCCTGTAGAGACGGGACCAGATTTAAAAAGTTTGATCGGCGCTGCAGATCCGTGGATTGCAAATGCCCGGCTTTCTGCCATGAACACGTCGGGCGGCGCACCGAGATATCACAGGCCTGAAAAATCCACTGAATTCTGGGTAACTTGCTTTAGACCCTGCATCTGAATAGTCTGCTTCTGAATTGTTCTATTAAAGTTGTGTTATGGGCAGGGATTGACATAACTAATACACAAGTACACATTCACCTTTAAAAACGATACATGCAGCAATCGATTGTTGTAACACCATGAATGCGTATACATTTCATGTGCATTTGTGCCGATATGACAAAGAATTAACGTGCATTTTAACCTCTGTTCCGCAAAAGAAGTACGAATTAGCATATAAAGGTTATCAAGTGGAAACCTGGGGCCGCTATGTCCTGAGAGCATCACTGACCACTCCCTGCCTGTCATCTGCTTCGGTGAGACATGGAAAGCGGTCTAGAAATGCAGAAACCAGAAATACTGTAATGGACAAAGGCAGGAGTCCAATTAAAAGAACGAGTGAGACCCCTGATGTGGAGACTAATTGTGGGGTCGTAAAAAGTGTTTTAGAAAAATCAGCGCACTAAATTTCACTTAATTTGTGCAGAATAGCTGGTCGCCGATTCTTTATCATAGCCTAATATAAATATTTCAGGAGGAGCAGGGATCAATATCTTTTGTTATGTTATGCTTGGCTATACAAAGATAGGCCTTAGAACAGGCGCCTCGAGAACATGGATAAAAGCCAGACTGAAAGTGGTTGCATCTGTTTTTTTTTTCTAAATGTAATGCACTTAATGGTTAATAGCCAAAATGATGTAATTTCTTCTTGCAAAGTTCTCTTTCCTTCTGTCACTATCTATAGAAGGACACACCGGGATCGCAGATATATGAGCACCTCATAGGCGCTTGACACTCAAAAATGTCATACTTCAGCCAACCATATACATCAGTCAGTGGGAAATCAATATCCCATTTAGTGAATGTGTAATTCTGCTATTTACTCATTACAGAAACCAGGCGAGTTATACAACGACATTGAATTACAAGGAGCCATTCTGCCAGGCTATCGACAGAAGGCTCTGGGGTGGACGCTTACTTCCACGACTTGCTGTCTTTCATCATCATTTGCCGCGTTCATTAATTTTCTCGTTTTGGATGTAATAAATGAACGATGTGTTCATTTCTTCTTCTATACAGGTGCTGCAATGAGTGACGAAAGATGTGGACAGCCATTTCATCAGGCGAGACTACAGGCGGACGCAGGATTTTCCTGCAATGACGTCCATGTTTTTTTTGCTTGGTTTTAAACATAAAAAATAGGATAAAACTGCTGGTCAGCTTGTTAGTACAGACAGTACAGCAGCTTTTTTAGACACACAGATGCACAAAACCCACCCTTTAGCAACAGCTGCCATATATTTCTATCGTGTACATTTATAATGTATCCCCAGCATCAGTTTTTGGTAATACTTTACTTGAGGGGGCACAAGAAACTTAGTTACTCAGTTACTACTCAAATACAAATCATCAACAAATATAGTAACTGCATGAAACACAGGAACCGTTGATTTATTAATGAGGAACAAACAAGTGATCAGCATGTAACTAACACTTAGTTTCTGGTTAATGAATACATTAAGTAAGAGTGTACTACTACATTATTTGTGCCCCCTCAACTAGTGTAACCTTTATTCTTTCATTTTTAAATCCCTTACATTCACTCTTTGATTAGTTCTAGACATCTTAAACTCGACACCCGACTACACCCTCAACTACACCCATTCTCATGTTTTCATAGAATCCCGTCTTAAACGTTACAAATAAGCAGCTCCTATCAAAATTGACTTTCTTCACCACTGCAGAACCTCTGTCACCACTGCAAAGCATTTCAACATATATAGGAATACAGAAAATATAATTCTTTAGATTCGTGACCCCGGGTCTGTGTTTGAGGAGCCGGAACTTTTCCCCATGTTTTTTTGCGGGCTTTCATGGGGTTGGTGAGTTTGCTGAGATGGACTGTCTTCCCGCCTCTGGTCTTGCCTGAGGCTCCAGGTTCACCACGGCCAAATACTGGATAAGCCATTATGGAAGACGGATGGATGCATACATATTGCTATTTTGAAGTTCTGAGGCAGCTCGAGAATCATAACTGTCAATTGTCTTTTAAAGAATCGTTCTACTTACATGGTAGGATGACCTCTCTTCTCTGTCGAGGGGCTTGGTGACGAACATCTTCCCTGCCACAGGGTCGATGCTGAACACCTCATTGGGCGGCTGGTCAGCACCCACACCTGTGATGCTGTATCGTATCTGGATCTGTCGGTCCTGGTCGGAGCGAATCTGTGTCGAACAGAAAGCTGAGGATGAATGACTTTTCTGGAACTCAGAGACACCCGCGCACACACACCTGTTGGAATACTACTAAATTGCACAAGGAAGATTAGTGATGTAATTAGTAGCTCTTAAAGGCTTCATAAGACTTTCTTCTTTGATATTTCTGGTATTGCCCTCCAGCCTGGTCCTCACTGGGTTGGGTAGAGATACTTCTGTACAGAGTGGATCATACACAAAATAGATGGATTCAGGAAAAGCTGACAACAACCCCTATTAGAAACATATCTGAGTTAGAAAAACATCTGAGCTGGCAGGTACTCCTCTAAGCACAAACACGCAAAGTGACAGTGCTGACAAGATGTTTACAAGTGATTCTTGAATCAGCTGTCCAGCACAGACAACGATATGCTTCTAACAACTATCAAGAAGCATGGAAGTGTCTCAAAGGCCACTCCCCTCTTTCAAACCCAAAAAGGTATAGTCTTTGATTGCAGACTCACGTTAAGGAAACCAGTCATCAGCAATTCAGGTAACCAATAGTCCCATTTTGTAAAGTCTTGCTCTGAAAATACCCTCCATGCTTTCTCCTTCAGTTAATTTACTACCAGGCTAAAGTTTTCTAATGAGCGCGTCTTTATAACTAAGCAAGCATGAGAAATTGCAGGTTTTATACTTGCTTGATCAGAGTACAATCAGGCTCCTTTTGCCCTTTTTGTGATTATTACCAGGATCTCGGTCTGACTCTGAATCTTGCTTTGCGTATAAATGTTGTCTGCAGAGTTGGAATTAATTACCAAGTGTCACGGTGGAAGACACGCCAGACATTTGCTGATGAAAATATACAATATTGTATTATTAAAACTTATACTAATATGACTCTCTTGCCCTTTATGAACCCTTCTTTCTCTTCCTCCTGATTTCCCCTTTTTCTCACAGGTAGGGCATCGGAGTATGGAGAGCTGTTAATTAAGAAATTTGGCCCTGCTGTCAGAGCTAATTTCCTCAGTCCCACCATTATATTTCAACACAGACAAACAGACACAGCTGTCTGCATGTCCTGGCCCATGTTCTTTAGTCAGCATGAGTCTGACAGTCTGACTTTAGCTCTTTGTCATGCCAAGCAAAGGACATTTCAAGGCTTAGTATTTACAACATTAAGTTCCAATCAGCATCCAGTGGAACATAAACTCATGCAAATCCATTAGTAAAGAGCTAGAAAGACACACCAAGGTCCAACTCCTGTTTCCTTTCAGACAACACGATCCAAGTATGAGTTTCTTGGCAGGGAAGGATTCTGAATACCAAAAAAACGGGTCAAAGAAGAGATAGAGGGTCACCTTGAAGACTCTGCTTGGAGGCTTGTTATGAATGCTCATTCTGCAGTATGTTCGATTAAGGAATTATATATGTAATTCTCCAAATTCTCCATCCTCATACTTTTTATTTTCTTTTTAAGGCTGTTGTTGCCTGCCTTTCAGCGCAATGAGAGCCTCATGCTGCCGTGAGCGGCGGGGTCATGGGGGGTCAGGCAGAGACAGCCATACTCTCTCGGCCCCGTGTATATCCTGATTACCGTGCCGTTTATTCACGAGGTAGCCCATTGTGTACAGTAGCAAAGTGGGCCTTTGGGCGCGGAGAAGAACGCTCGCAATTAGATAAACACAGACTCTTATCGTCCTTTTTTCAGGGATAACGATGCTCGTGGATTTCACTTAGTGTTATGCAGCCATGCACAGCAAAACACATTAGTGTGAGTGGCCCTGGGACAGTTTAAACACAGAATTCAATATTTACGTCTTTCAGCATAATAAAAAGGAATGCCAAAATGCACGCAGCTAACGTTTCTTCTGTAGATGCTCTGATAGGACGAGTTTTTAAATACACCAATCAGAATTACATGTGCACAAACACAGCATTCTGCCCTGGAAACAATGACAGCTTGAGTGCTTTTGATTACATCATTCATTTGCATGTTATGTTTTTTTAGCAGACGATTTTATCCAAAGTGACGCACAAGGGTGGCAAACATCACATTGCAAAAACACGACTGTCGAGGACTTGACTATGCAGAAATGCAGCTAGGTGAGATGGTGACTTACGGTATATTAATGAAGAATCAACAGAATAATGCTAACCAAGTATAGAGTAATAGAGGGAATCAATCAAAGCCTGAGCATGATGGAAAACAATCAAGCTTCAGAGTTCAGCCTCTCTTTGCTTCACTGTAAACTTCACAATCCTGCCTAATTGACCTGACAACTAGAACAGGCTCAGTTTCAGTGCGATTGTCGCTTGACCTCATCCGTGGATGAAATGTACTTTTCAACAAGCTCATTGCTGCTCTCCATGCTTATTGGAAAACTAATTTAAGGTCTTCTGGGAGTAGGTAGGAAGAATACATCACAGAGCCGATATTCCTGCACAATTCAATAACAGGAACAAGTGGAATGCTGAATACGAAAAGCACCTTTTTAATTTCCCCAGAACTAATACAGAGCAATTTAGTGCATTAAGTGCACCGAAAAGTCCATGTTTTGGATTTGACTGCTGTGTAATTGAGTCTCATTTGAAGAAATCTTTCAATTTAGCCTCAGATGAGACCCCAGCCAGGCCTTTCCTCTCAAGATTCAGCACCATTAGGAAAATGACACACTGTTTCAGTATCACTCTGGCCCACTTTATCTGGCGGTGAGATTGTTGGATGTAGCTGGCCCTCAAGAAAATTCTGCTACAGTTGTTTGCTCCTCTCTTCACATTGTACCAAACTGGCTCCGGAATTGTTAGGTAAGAGCCATGAGCAAGGATGGAAAATTGCAGGAAACACACAAAGTGCTTAGATGTATCAAACATCTCTTACTGAGCCTGTCCCCAAAAACACATTAATGAAATGCTGCATGTTTGTAATGGCTGCCCACATTTCAGAGTGTCCTTATCTGCTAGTGCTGAGGGTGACTGTAGTCAGTCGCACCTCCAAGTGTTTGATTAGCTTTGATGCCTTGTGTTAGATACACGTGCAACAAATCTGATACAAGTAATATAGATGAAAACACCAAAAACTAGCACACTGGAATTTAGATTTTTTTTTAAATCCTTAATTCACTCCCATACTGGTGAGAAATCACATCTAAACTCTGCTCATATTGGGTTCTCACTGTTTCTGTACAAATTGTTCACATCATGGAAGAAAGAAAAAAAAATTGACCCCGTGAAAAGGTTTTTAAGTCAAAAACTTCCCCGTAGAGTAAATGGTCGGTATGTGAAGCAACACGATACTGCACCGTATTAACTGCTGAAACGTCCGTAAAACAGGAGATGCAGAGATGTTGGAGAAGATGTCCAAAACAGGAGATGCAGAGATGTTGGAGAAGATGTCCTCAGTACATTTGTATTCAGTCTTTACCTTCATTAACCACTTCAAGCATGAGTCCACATTTCACACAAATCTCTTTATCTACCAACTAATAAGCAAACAAGCAAACAAACAAATAACAGATGTGTAAACATGTTTAGTCTCACTGAGTCGCTTTCCTCTCCTGGGTAATGAAAGAAAGATTGACTTGTTTTGAGCAGTGCTAATAAAGGAAGTAGAGGAAGTTTTTTTTTTTAGTCTCCTTGTTATAGAGGAAAAATGGGGAGAGAGGCAAGATGTAAGAAACTGTGAAGTCTCTCGGCACAGACCAGACACTGGTTAAATGACCTATTTGTAGTCGGATCAAAGCAATTTCCTTCATTACTGACAACTTGTCAGGTCTTAAGAAGATTTTATCTGTGAGCTTAGCTACCTCTGTGAAGCAAACTGAATCAAATGAGAAATTATCGTGGCATTACCTCTCTGGGGGAACGCAGGGCAAAAACAGCGACAGATTCCAATGCAATGCAGCACACAAGCCTGGCGTGGAAGCATGGAAGTAAACAAACCTACACTGCTTTATTGCTGCACTGCTGTCATGCGGTAACAGGAATTTTCCTGGAAAATTTTATACAACTATGTAAATACGTACTATTTTTATCTTAAGCAAAATTAATGCCTTAATGTTAACGTCTTGATGAACTAATTAAGATGAACTTTACAGATAACAAGCAGAAATCCTTACACGGGGCTTAAACCCATGTCTTGTGTATTATCAGCGCTACAAACTAACTAGCTTAGCTAACATGCCTGGCAAGTAACTACCCTCACGACTATAACCAGCATGCAGACCTTTCCTTTACTTGTAAAATTACAAGGATGTGAAATGTGCAAATTATAATATCTTAATAATAGCTTATATCCTTATACGAGTTTGATAATGAAAGAATGTTTATTGTTTACTTCTGTTGGTACTATACCCCATCTGCTAAGCCCATCTACTGGATTGACATGTTTGCTAAAGTTTCTGTAAGCTATTATTGGAAATATTTTGATTCTTGGCACAAAAATGAAAAGCAAGAAAAAAAGCTTCATAGCACAACAGAGAAAATGATTATAATTTACTGGAGCTAGCAAAGGCATTTGGTATGAGCTTTTTTTTTTTTACCGTAAATACACTAATATGCACGATACTCATTGAATATGGTACTGCCACTGGTGCGCAAAGGCAGCAGTAGCTTAGCGTCCCATTTATGGTGTTCAGCTATGCACTAAGGCTCCTGCTGCAGCAGAAAAGAGGTGTCCATCCTCACCAAGGATCTAGAACACACTATGCTTGGAGTCGTCTAACATAGAGGAATGCTGTTAAACAGAGCAAACAGCCCCCTTCGTAGCTTCTGCGGTCAATTTGAGGCTATGCTATTATGTTTGGCTACAGAGCGTGTGCAAGACATTTTCCACTCCCCTGATCGCTGCACCATTTTTCAGCTGCACCCCACATTGGCATCCTTGCAAAGAAAAGGACACAATAGACCTTCCTATATGCTGTGATTTACCTCCACAATGCTGTCATCAATCATTTATTATCTAGAAAATGTTGTCCTCTTAGTCCGCCCTACTTGGTTTGAATAAATCTGATTTTCAAAATGGTTCAGCCTCTACTTATCCTGAAACATATTAAAATGGTGTGTATCACCGTAGGAAAAAAAAAAAAGATGCATTTATTCATAGTTTGACTTTTCATGACCATGAATTAACTTTACCGGTACGGAGGAGAGAGGTGGGGAAGAAGAAGCCCCAAGAGCACTTAGATTCCATTCACTATGCAGCATAATGCTAATTCTGCACCACGCTGTATTTATGCTTTTGCATAAACAGTTTTTATTTTAATAACATCTTTAAATCGCAATTGGGAGTGAGGAGTGGAAAATACATAAGGGTATTGATTTCTTGACAGAATAAAAAAACTAGGAAGTAAATATTTAAGCAAAGCAACACTTAACTGGAATATATATGGAAATGTAACTGAAAGGTTTTATGGTTGATTCACATGAGCTCTCTGGGAGGGATGGTGTGAGTCCTGCCAAAGCACAGACACCCACTCAGGACGATGAGGATTTGGCATCACCTGCTATAGGGCTGCTGTTTATCTCAGTGCCACCTTCCGTGGGATCCGGTGTGAGCTAAAGAGGTGGCTGCCGTTATTTGCGAGTGGGCGAAATGACAGCCACTGCCCGGTGTGAGATACACGATGACTAAGCCCTTTTGAGGAAGCGTGCGGATGAAGGGAGGCTGCCGCCCTCGGAGCTGTCAGCCCTAATTAAGAGCCCCCCTCACTTGGGCCCCCCCCACATCAGAGCCCATCGTCTTCTGATAGTGCTAATATTTCTCTTCAGCGTCGCAGACGGCTCGGGGTGGCAAAACACATGGCTCGCGTGCCTCGCCAACGCTGCTAATGTAAATCCGCGTGTCAACCTGCGGATTTATCTACTCTGACTGATGCTTTAACATGGGCTGGGGGAGGGGCCTGTTGAGGGAGAAACTTCTGAAATCCTTCTTGCTAAGAGTATCGCAGGTGAAACTTGAGCGACAGCAGAGGTAAAGGGTCTCGAATAATATCCTAATGCAGTGACAGCTAATTATATCATAATCCCAGTTGTGGGTGTCAGTAACCTTGCACCCGCTCCAATGTCTGACCCCCTACCCCATGTATCTTAACCCTCTCAGCACAATTACTGCTTTTCCCGGCCTGGTCTATCTCTGTCTGTGTCCCCTGCTTTTCTCCTCGTACCGCGTTCAAGATGAATCCGCGTGACAGCGTGAGTCCAAACGTGGCACTGCTCCGTCAGCAGCCCGAACGCCAGCCGAGGACCCCTTCCCATAGGCCATGAAGTCGAAATGGTGGAGCTTAGTCTGTCCAGTTTACCGCTGGGTTCTGTTGAGTTGTTGCGTTGGGAAGAATAAAACGTCAATTGTTTGCAGAACTGATGTGATGAAATGTTACGTTTGTTGCTCTTTTCTTGTTCTCTGAGAATTAGGCTACCGATTTTCTTCAAAATTATTTGCTGAGTCGTTGTTGTCTTGGTGTGTGTGTATAAAACCTTCAGGATGACAACATCGATAGTTTTTCTGTTGATAAACAATAGAATATAAAACCTATCAATCAAGCTAAACTGAAATAAGACTTTAGTTATTTGCTGCCATTGAATCTGTCCCTCAGCAACTTTTACAATTAATTGCAACTCATTCCATAATACTAAAACTTTACATAATGCTTTCTGGCTAGCATAAAAAAACATGCATTAAAAACAGGCAAAGCGACCGTACAATTCAATGCATATCTCATCTTGAGTGTGTCGGAGTGTTTCAGGCCTGTACTGGAGACAGTTAATGTCCTGGTACTGTGAAGCAAATGACCGCAGAAGGTCTTCCATCAAAATGTTTAGCAAACGACGCAGCCCCTGTTACAGAAAGTAAGGCCAGTTCTCTTTGATCATCAAATTATGCCAGCCAAACTGAATCAATGCATTCCAGCACAAACTCAGCATCGCTGACTCAATGTGAGATACTTTAAAATCTTTGATGAAAGGCGCCAGGCAAATACATGTCATTATTTTAACGAAACACCTCCAGCCATGTCAGTCTTTATTTTTTCACATTCTGTAAAGTAAAATTCCTTCTAAAGTATCGTGATGTCAACATATTCCAGTCTTGAGATCCAAAAAAAGAGGAAACAGATTATAACATGGACATGGATGTGATGAAAACAAAAAAGGATTATAAACAAAAAAAATCACTTTGTTCTACAAACACTAAGATTTCTACCCTTCTAAGAAAACACATCTGAACATCTGATATGTTCATGAGCACAGCAATGTCTGCGGAGGTGCTCTGCCTAAACAGCCCAGCAGAGCTCAGCCTCTTCATTAACACATTCCCGACGCACACTGTTTTCCCATGATGCCGAGCCGGGTGAAATCACAGCTGGGAAAACAACTCCTATAACAGCAAAATGCAAGTTTTACCAATTTAATTAGGATAAAACAAAAAGCTGCCAAATACTCTACAACAAAGTTAAATAATAAAAACTTTACAAGCCTTCCGAATTAAGCAAATTGCCTTTGTAATATACAGAAAAGAGGCTTAAATGAAATGCTATTACATGTCCGTAAAGTACAGCACGCCACTGGAATGGAAAGGATGTGGAGGAAAATAGCTGAATCCATTAGACAATTAGGCAGAAGCTCTTCACTGCCATATCCCCCCCCACCCTGCATGGTGAGGGCCAATCAGAGATACACACTTGGGAGGTGGGGGGTGGGGGTGCTCCGTTTTGTACTCCACACATCAGACAACAAGCGCGGAAGCTGACATGACATGTGGCCTTTGGGTTCTCACTGGGGTCGGGCCTCCCGCCAGCTGCCGACGGCCTGCCCTCCTACCCCCCCCCCCCCCCCCCCCCCCCCCCCCCCCCCCCCCCCCCCCCCCCCCCC
>JAODJW010000106.1:7801476-7819100 GCA_026777045.1 Hyperopisus bebe | reverse complement strand
CCATCCTCCCGTGCCCCCCCTCCCCCTGGATCCGTCCTCTATGTCAACCACATGCATATCAGGCAAAGGGTTTTGTGTCAGCTTGTGACAACATTTAATTGTCTTCCAGTCAGCCGTACGAAGGGATGAAGGAGAATAAGGTCGTGTATTTGGGCAGGTCTCTTCTCTTGTGTTTTTGTGTTGCCACATCATTACCAGCATCGCTTCACACTCTGGACTGCTTACAACAATTTGACCTTTTGTAGTACCTTCTATCCATTATCTGTCTCTGTATGATTATGATTGGCCGGCATATGTTTGTGCCTGATTATGATTGGCCCGTAGGCCGTGTAGGGAGGGGTCAATCTCTTGAAAACACAGGCCAAGTAGGCCGAGTGGAATGTCTTTTTTTTCCATCTGTTTGTTTATAGCAGATAAAAGAAGAACAGATATGAGGAGAGACAGGTGTGAGGCTATGTTGTGCTGAGAGATGCAGAAGAGGACGGGGGCAGGGGGGGGGGGTGTGACCTGGGCCTAATCAGAGGTGACTGGCCAGCGGGAAGCAGCTACCAACTGGGCACCCTGCTTGGCGACTCCGACAGTGCCGATCAGGAGTGTAAGGCACTCAGCCGATCACCCTGTCAGACCAACACGGCATGACATGCCATCCCCCACATGCAGACATGCCCCAGAATCCCCCTCAGAATAAATCACCCTCCCCCCACCCGCCTTCACTCTTAAGAAGGCAATCAGTTTAAAATAAGTGTCATTTATCAAGCCGGTATACTGAGTGAATAATGGATGTCGGGTTATAAATTATGGGCTGTATCTCGTGACTAGCAGCTTGGTCTTTGCATCCCAAGGTTAACATGCACTGCATTACACGCGTCGTGTGACAGGCTTTCAGCTGTGGGCCTTGCTTCCTCAGTCTCTGTCATTTCCCATTCAGCCTATGAGCTCATCTCAATGTGAATGGACATTGGGGAGCTTGACTGACAGGTCTCATTCATAATTCGCAGTACCTAAACCACTATGTCAAGTGCGCTTTATGTATTTAAAGGAGGCTGGTATTATACTTTTTGCTAACCAATACTTAGCACATAGAATTGCCAGCTTATACACTCCTAAGTATTATTTTGCCTTTTTCTTCAAGGGGGAAGAACAAAAGCGGCCTCCAGGAATCGTAACCTGCCGCTCTGAAGAAAGCTCAAATCCGGGGCCGGCACATCACACTCGCTCTTGAGAGCGTGAACGACATCGAGGCTAAAGCCAACGGCACTGCAGCCCTTGCCGAAGGCCGTGGCGTGAGGATGTGGGCCGATGGGCCGTTCAAACGCGTAGGGATTCAGAGCAAATATGGTGCAATTTGGGTGAAAATAAGTCCTTGCTTTCCATCCCAGCAAACGAGACATGGTGGCAGCGTTGAGGGGCACCCCAACCCCCCCCCCCCTCCACAGCTACATGCCTGCTGGTCATAAAGCTGCCAATTAGGGATGTGCGCCTGAAAAAGCCGGCCGGAGTCTCCTAGCTGGCCGTTAGCCGTCAGATCCAGATAGCTGCGCGTACAAAGCAGGTGGGGGGACCTTAGCTTAGCTGGCACCCCCGCCGACTCGGGCCCTATCAGACAAGACGTGACAGGAACACATGAGTTAATGATCACGTCTCTCCGCAGTGTGGCAGTGACGTCGGCAGCAGTAAGCTCCGTGGCAGCCAGGAGTGACGTCTTCTCCATAATCCTGACTTATCAGCCACGTCTTTCATTTTGTTTCCCTTTCGCCGGTACCGTTTCATGTCGGCGGGGCTTTAAAAAGCCTCACTTTCTCCCTGCCTCTTGAAATTTTAACTTTCGTTCTCGCGATGCCTGTCTCTCATGGTGCACCAAGGATGGATATTGACGTTCTTTTTCGCTTTGAAGTTATTTCATGTCTATATGTTCACTTCTAGCCACCCATGCACACATACAAAGGCACAGAGCTATGTCCAGCCAAACATACATACATTACATACACATGGTCATAAAGCTGTGTTCTGTGATACGCAGAATTTATAATTAATCCAGGGGTGGACTGCTAGGTGGGGCAGAGCACCCTACCCCCAAAGTCATGTCAAGGACCCCTCTCTAACTATGTAGCTGACATAAATGTGAAACATTCGTGAAAATGAACACTTTCTGATTTTTACTTGTGACATGTTACTTTTATCTCTCATGCTTATGTATACAATCTCATTATGGTGGGAGGCATAATGCAAATAATATTTGGTACAGTACAGTACAGTACAATTTTGAAATGTAATAGTTTGTAATATTTTGTAATCAAGCTATGTTGAGGCATGTATTTAATGAAAAAAGCTGGTTGTCGAATTTGCTAACTACTGCAGTGCATGATGGGTATGAAATTTAGAGGCTACTTAAATTTCATCATCTGCAACTACTGCAACTGGCATAGGCAGGCCCTAGGTGTGAATTTGGAATGGGGGCCATGGTCCATTTTTGCCCCTGGGCCCGGTGTACAGTTGTTCTGCCACTGAATTAATAAATTAACTATATAATTTAAATTTACAACAGTCCACTACAAAAGTAAATAATATATACTGCAAGAATCAGCAGTTCAACATACAAGTAGACAGGGCAGTATAATGTACCAAGTCTGTTCATAAGTCTGTGAATTGTGGCTGGCCTTGTATTTAACATTTATATGTAAGTGATGGACTAGCCTCTCACCCAGGATGTACCCCCGCCCAATGCCCAGTGCTGCCCTCTGCAGGTCCCCTGTAACCCTGCCAAGGATAAGTGTTTGGAAGATGGATGAATAGTTATACATTTCTCGTTATAAAAATATATGAACAGAATAACAGAGACCAAAATTGCCCTCACCTAACGCGCAAATATAAATGCAACTGGGGAAGAAGAGATCTGTAGAGGTACTGAATAAATACTGGTGCTACAATTACTCCTGACCATAAGAGTCTTTATGAGTGAAATGTATAGATGTTTGGCTGTTTAAAGACACCCACAGCCACATCACAGAGGACACATCACGTTTACTCCTTCACTGACCGAGGGCAGGTGTGAAATATAGACTTTTTCTTTATCCTTCCTTTTAACTCTCCCTCTGAAGCACTTGGCCCATAAATAAAAGACACTTTGTGTTGTGCTTCCCGCATATAAGCTGCCAAAAGGTGTCCTCTGAGGTCCTTAGAGCCTCCTTGGAATATTTAAGCATAAAACACTGGCTTTAAACGCTGACATTGACATTGCATTTCGTCCACCTGAGACCCAGTTATTTGGTTCTGCTCCAGGTTTATGAATATTCATATAGGGGGTGTGGCCAACAGCTCCTAAGGCACACCTGTTAATGCCTATGAATCATGGATGGTACCGACATCTTCTGGGCCACAGTGCTGTAGGAGGTCCATACACACCGCAAACTAGTGCACTGCGGTGTCAGAAGGCAAGGAAGATGCTCTGACTGTGGGCTGTCAAGAGTCAGAGTCTCAGTCTCAGTCAAACCCTTTGTGATACATTAGGTGGGAATTATAGCAACATCATTTGCATTTGAGGCATCTGTATAAAGAATAATTCCATGATGTTTAAAAAGTAACCAAACTCTACAGATGAGTGCACTTTCAGGCAAACCTGGGAAATGAAACCTTTCTACGAGTTGGATCCTGGGCACACAAACCTCAATCTGCAAAGTACTCCATCTCCAGCCATGGCGACAGATGCCTGTGCACCAAAGGAAAGGCGGCAATTTGCCTGCATAAAGATCCTGTCATTTGGGGAAGCCTGACAGATGCAGGACAGACCATCTCGCCACACTTGTTTAACATTTTCTTGTTGGCAGTAACAGCCTATGGCTGAACTGGAACCAAAGCTCTGGTGTTAATGCGTCACTGAGAGAATTAACATGGGCTTGTGGCCTGTTTCACAACAGAAAACATGCATCCCCATTAGTGGACTAGTGGATTGTATGGGACCTTATTATAAAACCTACGCGTTACTGACAATGTTAGCTATGCAGCCGATGTAGGCTCAATGACTGCAAAGATTAAAAAACAAAGCAAAGAACTAAAGAGATCTGAAATATGGAGGGATATTCAAATTAAAGTGCAACAGCAAGCGCGCGTGACTGATGTTCTTGAGGCGGAGTGCCAGCACACACTGTGTGTGTCAAACAGAGGTTAAACATAACCTTCATAACTGTCTAATCATGGGTATTGTTTGTATTATCAAGTGGTGATGTCACTCATCTCAATGTATCTTTTGTCTGCATGAACGTGTGTGTGGAACGTGAGTTTGAGTAGGCATTTCGTGACAACTGATACAATACTGTTAGGGGAAGATAAAGATTATGTGTTTGACATTCTGTTTGCATCAGTGGGTAATTGAACTAGTAAGATGTGATTAACAGCAATCAGAGAGGCCGCTCTCAGATGGTTAGATGTTTTGAAGCAATCAAAACAGGTTGTTTTTACATGATGGATACAAGCGAAACATGATCTGTGACTAACGCTATTAATACTGCTGATGTTTTCTCGATGAGCCGGCCGGACCCTTCAAACAGCACGAGAGACAAAGGCAGCACCATGGTATCTTTCCAGTTACTCTTCCCCTGGTCATGTGACTGTTGAAAACAAACGGAAACAGGGTAACTCCCTGGAGGCAAAGGTTCTGCGGCACATACATCTGTCCAATTGCTAAGTCAACTTTAAAGGTTTATACGTAATCCCCGATTCACCATCACTATTAATTTTGTGACACATTGATCTGTGCTTTTAATGCTTCAGGACTGGGGTTGGTATATTCGATTTATTTAAGCGTTGTGATGTTTTGCTGTCAAGATTAGCATTACTATCGTCCCGCTGCATTTGATTAGACCAGCACACAGTTGGTGAATAAACGCTTCAGCTTAAGCTGTGGTCATCTCAACGTTTTCACCCATGAATGTTATTGCGAGAGAAAAGGGACAATGAATGAGTAAAAATCATATAGCCGCAGCAAAATGGAGAGGAGATGGAGCGAGACGGCACAGCCGTATGGTTGAACTCGTGTGAAACCCCTAAATTGTGCACATTCAGAGGTGCTTTTGTCTGGCATAATAACCAATTATTGCGTTCAGATTAAAGGCGATCGATGTGAAGGGCACCAGAGCCTCGTGAGGATCCGTGATCACGGTGCAGGGAACCGAAGGAACGTCTTAACACATAATCTCACATTCGCCAGCTGAAAGGGATAGACACATTCAGGGACAATGCCTTAATCAGCGGCCTTGTTCCTTTTTGAAGCTCGCCTTCCTTTAATTTCCGTCTCATTCACATGGCCAACGGCACCTGAGGCGTCATCGTTCGGCGTGTCCAGCAGTCATTTGCCAGCGACATCAGAAATATAAAAGAACAGTAAAAGAATCATATTTGATGTTTTATTTTTGCGGATTGGTCAAGATGTGTATTTGAAATACAAAAGTAGATTGGGAATTTTATTTTTGGAATATATCTCCTAGCAAAACCAGCCTATACACTTTGTATTTTATCTTTTGATTTGCTAATCCTATTTACCATCTGCTTCCGTTTATGCACAATCAGGATACAAGAGTGGCACGTCAGCCCAGACTAGGCCGTCTGATTAATTACATTATAATAACCAATCATTAAAATCAATGTAATATGACTTGCAGAAATAAAAAGTGCACATTTGCGGGGGCTGGCCGGGGTGGGGAGAGGGGAGGACTTTTTTTCTTTTTTAAAGAGCATGAATTAATGGGAGTTAAGATGTGAATTACATTTCCAATTACTGCTTTAGTTGGACAGAATTTTAAAAGGAATCTATTCTGAACAGCATGTACTTACGCCAAATTATAGTGGCTTCCTCTGGAATTAACAATAGCAGGAATCCTCCATCTCTGAGCGTGAAGGAAGAATAGTGTGAACACAGCCATTATTGTAGCATACAAAAGGGGCCACATTTCCTCGCTTACATTAGCAAGTTTAGAGAGCAAAGGGGAAAATGTCTTTCTTTCCCATTAAATGATTGATTGATTCATAGACCCCCCAAGACAGCTAGCTGAATTGTTAATTTTTTTCCCCCTCCATTGGCAGTCCCAGAGGGTTTCCGCAAGGACAATATCAAACCCCCGACCCTCATATCTGAGTACAAGGAAACAAAATGTATAATTAGAGTAAAGACATTGAATGTGGCTCTTTGGGAGGTGTCAGAACCATTTACGCTTCTGGTCCATTCCTCTGCCCACTCGTCCGTTGCTAGTTAGGGTGCCTTGGGACCCTCCCACTGAGCTCGGGTAGAAGACCAGCAGGGAGAAGAGTGAGGGTGTGCAAAGGCGGCCTTGGCTAAATTCTGTAAGCTTTGGATGCTGGGAAAAAAACATCAGTGGACAAGTAGGGGCAGCAGTTAGCATCGATTGGGCTGTATGCATCCAGCCTGTTTTCTTCGAGGCACTACTTACATGATGCAGAACAATGGTCAGCAAACATCAATGCAAAGCCAGATCCAAAAAGGACCCCCACTGCCAACCAGAGCAAGTTACCTGGCACCGGAGAATCACAACACAGGAGAAGTTACTGAGATGTTACTGAGCTTTCATGTGCGCCGGTCCAAAACAAGGCACCTCTCCAGAGAGCGCAGCCTGTGCGTTGGCGTGGCAGACTGAGGCCGGGCGTGGCTGCTGCCTCTCGAAGGAGAGCAGGTCCCTACTGCAAAGCCGGCCGGGAGAAAGCAGCCAGCTCGGTGCCAGTTCAGCACCTCTGCACACAAACAGATGGGAAATACCTGGAAAAGCCAACTGAGTAAGCAGATGTCCAGAAAGCGGGGGGCGAGGGGGTTCATCTGATGCTGGTTGGATGTCCGACTAAACTGAGCAGCCGCTGCCAGAAATTTTGCTGGTTCAAAATTTGACTTGTGCTTCGTTGAGAGCTGTAAAAGCTTGCGTGTTAAAGCACCAGGGATCCAGACACTCTGCTTCCTCACGCAGCTTGCTGGGCAAGGGCGGCCTGTTCAGATACGTCCACATGAGTGTCACCCTGCTTCGCCACCGTCAGTCACTCATAAGAGGACAGTGAAGTGCTGCTTTGACAGATTTCCTGCCTTCAAAACAGCAGATTATCCCTGAACTCAGAGACTCGAGCAGTAATGGCCAAGGACATGGTGTCTCTGATGAAGGAACCTCATGTCCCAACTGGGCACATTGACTGGGAACCTATGCTGCACCTGGACCATGCCAGTTGCATCAGATAGATCTCCTCCCACTACTTGTGCCTCACCAGACTTGATCTAGTCGAGTGAGTAACTTCCGTTCACAAAGGCTGATGTCGTGAGTTTGTAGGGCAATCTCCGGCAGCTGTTGGAAGTCCAGCAAATCTCAAATTGTCATCAGGATAAATTTAAAAAAGGGGGAGGCTAAATGGAACGCGATGCTGCTGAACCCCCCCCCGTCGGTTAAGACGTAAGCGGTGCGACAGCAAAAAAACAAGCTACAGAGTGGAGGAGTTGCTGCAATTTGATCTAGGATCTAAAGATTTTGCTTCCTGCTGTGAAAAAAAATCTTTTTTCATATGAAAACTCGCTATAATACAAACAGTCTCTGCTTGGTACGTAACTGAAGAACAATGTTGTTGTTTTTCAATGATCACAGGCCCCAAAATGATTAGCAGCTGCCAAGCTGACGCCAATTGTGGCCCCACACCCAATTATTCAAAATGACATAAAAAGAGCAGTAATTACAGCTACAAGGAGAGTTACATCTAAGTAAGTACAGTATGCGCTCCATTTACATGAGGTGATTCTGACAAAAGGGCATCTTTTAAGGTATGAAAGCAGAGAAAATCCAATATTCTTGCAGGCTTCAATTTCATCTCAGCTTACTTCTCACACCCAGCAAAGCAAAACAAACATTAAACAAGACAGTAATTTTAGTCTTTTTCATGGGCATGTGTAAATTGGGAGGTTTTGTTTAAATCTAACTTGTGACTAAACATGTTGAAATTTAATTTAATCTTACATCTTAGGGCCCGTTTTTTTTTTTAGGTAAAATACTCCCTCACTCTTTGCTTTTTTTCCGCAGCGATCTTGCCCTTGTTTTTGTTGCAATCTCTTTCAGAATCTGGCATCTTGAAACAGCCCCAGAGCATATTTTTCCCCATCAGCTCAAGCTCATTAAAAGCCTCCAGAAGAGAGAAGAATGCAGTAGAGGTTGCTGCCAATGGCCTGAAACTAATGATGAACCAGGGACCTTCAGCGGCCAAAGAAGGTTTCCCCCAGCACAGACACATCGGCGAAAATGTGTTTCATGTCTCATCTCTTTAACTGCTATGATTAGATGGTTTCCCCCCGTTTTCCTAATGATGAGACGGCTTCAATCGCCTCATTTCAAAGAAGTCTCTCCTGTCTCCTAGTTCTTCTCTGGCTGGATCTCCTTCTGGAGGGTGGTTAACCGTTCAGCTTCACTGTCCCTAAACGGCGCATTTTGAATTTTATTCAGCCTTGGAGTCGATAGACATAGCAGCAGCGCAGACAGCCGTCGGCTGCGTTTCTCGCCGCGCCGTTTCCGGCGGGTGACTTTGAGTGATAAGCGTGCTTCACGCATGTGCCACGACGCCGTGAGACCAGAAGTTATTTCTAGCTGTTCTAATGGCTACAAATCGCAGATCTCAATCAGTCCATCAACGCGGCTGCTGGTGAGTCGATTTCTACATCTGTGCCGTTGCAAACATTTCAGGAGAAAATGCTGCACTGAGTGATACATCTATTCCCAGCCTGACACTGAAAACTAATTTGATTTAATAGCAGATAAACAATGATAACTGAATAGTTGCCACAGACAAAAAAAATGATAATTGAAAATTTCATGGTAATTATATTTATTTAAAAACAATCAGAGTAATTTTAAATGTTCACACCAGAAACACTAACTATTTCTTTGATGGAAAAAAGTAATAATCCTCATAACTTCCAAAGCGGTACTAAACTCACATCAGCTCAAACGAAACCAAGAACCATCTGTGAAAAAGGTTTGATGTGATTTGGGGGTCTGTTTCCAAAAACCATTGTGGCCCTGCCCCCCTTAACAAAAATGAACCTCTCACCATCAGTATTCCCAGTCCGTAGTATAGCTTTTACATTTTGTTCAGTTTGAACTACAAAAAGCTCTCCAAACTCAGCGACCTATGACACAACCGCCCACGTTGTGTTTTAACATAAACTTCAAATTCCTCACCGTGGTCTTAATAACAGTGCAAGATAAGCTGCCCACAGCTTCCTTAATACTTGACATAAAAGCTGACTCCAGCTTTCTGAACATATGTCTGGCCCTATCCTCCCAAGGTCCACAGCACTAATGAGCTTGCAATCCAAGAATACTAGCATTTTAAAAATTTAAATTCACTTATTATTGTTCCAAGTTTAAATTCACTTATTATTAATGGTCACTGTACGCGTTCATAACAACCTTAGAAGAAAATGGGAAGCAGATCAGAGAGCAGCAGAAGGTTTTACTGTTATAATTGTTGCACTGCACCAACAGCATACTTTGCATTCAAAGTTAAATGGAAAACTGACATTATATCCTACACCACAAGCAGCCCTACTTGAATTTGTCTAGTTTCAGTGACAGTCTCTCCATCTGCTTCTGACCAGAATGTCACTGTTGCAGGACTGTTATTTTTTAATGCTGCTTTTGCGCCTATCTGCCAGCTTTTCCTGGTTTCCTGCACTCTGTACACTTCACCTCCAGACCTCCGTTCCTTCTGCAAAAACAAATCAAAGCTGGTATTCGCCACTTAAGTGTCTTTGTCTCTCTATGCCTTCCCTCTGCTCACTTGTGGAGCAGCCCGTCTCGTGGTACCAGGGTGGGCCTTTTCCCATGGGGGGTGCTGTCTGGAGCACCAGGAACAGTCAGACCTCCCCCCCCCCGGTCTCTGCCTCCCTACCAGGCTGCTGCTGTTGCCTGTCACTCCCCTGATGGACTCATGCTTAATTTTTAAAATGCTCCTCGCAAATGACGACGAAAATTACCTGCTAAATTTTGGCAGCTGCTTGGTGAAATCACACCATGCTCATGTGAGAAAAGCCTTTCTATTTTGATACATTTGAGATAAAACTGTACAGGTGCTCCTTTACTTCCGATAGGGTTACATTTTGATGAATCGACCACAAGATGAAAATATCGTAAGATATCATATGAATATGATATGACACATTTGGGTGTTTATTAGACATAATGGGCTTGGGATAATTGGGTTAGGCATAAAAAAACACTGTACTATATATTGTTAAATACTGTATGATGTGTTTATGCTCACGATCACTACAGAGACTGGACACGTGGCCGGGTGGATGCTGCCATTGCCCGGAATCGGTAGATGACATTGTACCATGGATCGCTAGCCCAGGAAATTCAAAGTTTGATGACTATATTCAACGTGTCGCTACTGAACCAGTGTCAAACAAGGGGCACATGTACTTGCCTGGACTAATTCTATTACCACAAAACTGACTAGGACGGGATATATGTGAGGTGTGCAGAAACGTATCATTTACTAGTGCTGAGCTCCAAGGATCACAGCAATAAGAAATGCTGGTGACAGATTTCGAATTTCCATTACAAATGTGACTCAGAGTCTCCCCAAATGGGTGACTCGTGTATCAAACTTAGGGAATTACTGTTCGAGGCTCTTCAATGTACTACAGACACGAATGCTGACATGCTGGAGGAAATTAACTAAGCTTCCATATGTAGGAAATCCATCTTTAAAAGTAGTCTTCTAAAGCAGTATTTTCACATGATAATTGAGGGCTTTATTTTTAAAGATTCCCTGACCCACACATCTACCTTCTATGAAAAGCTGGAAGAGACCCAGTATCTTTCGTATTAAGGCTTCAGCTGATCCCTGTGAAAAATCACTTCCCTCCAAGGAAGTAAAAAAAAAAATAAAATCTCAGTTGGTGCCCCCTGCTGGCCTGGGGTACTGTTTCAATTGAAAATTGGGTGAAACAGTTAAGGCCTCCAGAGGGAAGTGCTGTAAGAAGCAATCATGTGACACAGCACAGGGAGGGCAGAAAGTTCCAAAATGGGCCATGTGATTCTGCCAACCTCCTCTGCAGGGTTGACAGAAAAGTGGCAACCGGAATCTGTAGGCCAGCTCCGTAGAAGCTGTCCAGAGTCCCCTCAGCTGCTGCCAGTCTCTCTCATTGCAGTTGAGATAAAGGAGCAGGTTTTTTACACTCTAGCAGTCAGTCACAGGCTACACAATGACACGGGATCTATATTCATACTCATCCAGACATGAGCTGCAATGACACCCATGTTCTTGCAAGGGCACTGGTGCAGTATCCTGAAAAAAGGGTCTCATTCTTTTATTTTTGGGGTGTGTTGGCTGGGAATTTATGTTAAAAATAAAGTGGTGACTTTATATAGCCAAGTTTTCTGTCGGATTTTCTCACTGTCAATGAGTCTAAATTTCTCATGGTTGGAATACAAAATTGCATGTTACATCTCTGGATTCCTGTCTTCTGGAGTGAACAACACAATTATCTTTCCACACTGTAGCCAGGAGCAGCTATTTTTAGCTGCATGTTTTGGAGCTGTTAGCTAATTGGCTGCTGCTTGAAAAACATTATAAGCTGCTTATACCTAAACTTACATCATTAGATGTTTGGGGTACCATGTCAGTAAGATGTCAGTGTGGCCCTCAACTCTCAGGCCAAACGAGAGTCAAGAGTCACATTGATGACTGAATTTCAAACCAATTAACAACTTTCCCACTGCCATCGCTGGTCTCATTTTTTTCTGTAGCACTGGACACGATTTGTACAGATGTTCAGTCACTTAATCTAAACCAGTAGGAAAATGAAATATTTAAGGTAAATGGATGGCAATATATTCTACTTACTTCCAGACACACTTTTCATAAACACCACATATTATTAAGAAATGAGATCCTGATATATTGTGTAAGTCAGTAATTGTTTTACCATTATTCAGTTGATACATGTATGATACCATTACCCTGAAATGTGGAAATTCTCCTTTCTTTAACAATTTGGCATCAGTTAGACCAAAAACCATATTTCTGCATAAAGTAAAGCTAATACCAATGAACAGTTTCCAGCTGCATGTTCATAATGTGAATTAATTAGGGAACATTTACTGGGAATATCTATAACCTTAGGAATATATTAAATCCAGCTGAAGGAGACATACAGACCTCTTTGAAATAAATTCTTCTTAACTCAACGATTCAGTAAAGTCTTTAAACGGCGCTTTGTCCTTTTTCTGTGTAACTATCTAAAACAAGGTCAGTAATGGCCATAAAACATGACAGATGCTAAATGTACATGGGTCCAAACACGCAAATCAGTACAGAAAGTATCAATGGAAAGGCGAAGGAAAGGCGAGCCAACACTTCAGAATGAATAATGTTTGTGCACAACTGGATTCCGCGGGCGATTAAATCACGAGAGCCGCTCAGAGTTTTGGCAGGGCCTTCTTTCAAAAGCTGGCGAGTGGATGGAAGTTGTTTTTGGCCTTGTCTCAGGCAGCCGGGTGATAAAGAGAGAATTCTCTCCCCTCGTTTCTCCCCGTGTCTGACCAGTGTCGATCTGGAACAGAGTCAATCCCAGCTTCACGGTAGATTTCAAGCTGAGAAACTCCCAGGGTTAGGCATGTGGCTCGAGTAATTCAATCCGCCACTTCCTCTCAGTCTCAAGCCTGGCCAGAACAGTCTGGCTACAAAAGACACTCATGGAGGGGACCTCTAATTCCACCTGCTCCCATTTCATCCAAACACATTTGTTCTTCTTTTCCGGACATGCAGTATTAATTTTTGCATATGAAAATATCTGATACAATAACACTGGGGCTGAGAAAGAAATGTTTTTGTGGAGTTATTGTCGAACAACATGGAACATTTTCTACGATTAAGGGAATCTCAGTTTATCTGACTGTGCACTGAAATTCAGAATGACTAGATGTCTTTAAGAAAACATCCATTACACTAGTATTAATAAATGAAGTTTCCCCGAATGATTACTGTTACTGCTACCTCTGCATTACCCCATTTCGGGCGCGTGACTATCTGGTGCATATGCACAGCTGGGACTGTGCACATCTGTGATTCTTTCCCAGTTAAGCTTGATCCACTTTTGAATGAATGTAATACGCACTCAAACTTACGTCAAACTGAGATTGCTACACTCACAAATTGCAATACCATCTGCCTGAGTTGTTTTCAGCATAAATATTTTTATAGTCTTGTCATAGCGGAAAAAATGAAACCTTTGGAAGAATCAAAAATTGCCAACTTATTCTTAAGAACTACAAATATATCCTTATGCCAACTATTTATCCAGCACTGCGTCACAAAAATCCTGTCCCAAGGTTACAGGGCAGAAATCAGTAATCAGGAGACATCTAAGATGCCTCTCCATTCAGTTCTATGGGCATAACCCTAATCCCAATTTAAACCTCTACTCAGGCCTGCCCTCAACCATCCATCCATTCATTCTCCATACCCACTCATTCTATTCAGGGTCTCAATTAGAATTCCCTTCACTAATTGTAAAGAAGTATTGTATGTTTCTCATTTTAGATATATAATGATATAGATTAAAAATAACATCCATAACAGAAAATGAATATTTCTTAACAGTGCTTGGTGACCTTTGATTAATCATAATCTGTCATGGAAAAAACCTACAGTAACAGATGTAATAAGTCTCATGTCCTTGTTCGAATGTCGTACAACATGACATTATCCAATAAATATTATCTTGTATTGTCACAATTTCTCAACATTTTGAAAAAATTACGTCCATTGTGGAAATTTCTGTATACAATTTTATGCCAAGTCATAATTCCCAGAAAGCAGTGCATGATAGCATGACCATACTTAGATGTCATTACAGCAGACTTATAGTGAGTACATGGTAATTACACGAGCCGAACCTGTTTTTGAATGAAATAATAGAGCGATATCAGCCTTTCATGCCATGAAACAGCTGATGTGTTTGCTGAATAACAGCTTGTGAACTGGTATTAAGACCTGTCGTTCACAAGGACGATTCTGACGGGATAAGATGAAAGCAGCTGTCAGGGCTACATCTGGCTCGGTTACACAAAGCCCGCTCTTTTAATGCAAATATGGCTGCATCATTTTTTTATATGTGATGTTTCTTCACAACCTTAGATCTAGATGCACGCTTTCCTTCACTTTGAGGCTCTCCTTCCCCAACACAAACAAACACACAAACAAACGAACAAAACAAAACAAATGAATAAAACACGTAACATAGTGGGCATCAGATACCATCAGGCATTTAGTTTTGAAAAAGCCACAAACACAGCAAGAGTGATACATGGGGACGGTGAACGTCGCCTGGCGAGGGCTTAACGCCCATGCCGGTTCTGTGCCGGTTCTATGTCAGCGTCGCATTCAAAAGCGCGGAGAATGGCACCATTGTTCTGCTTTGTGCGATTTAAAAAAAAATAAAAAAACAATGCATGTCTCCAAAGCAGACACACAACACATACAGCACAAACATCTTTTGTTCATTGTTTTTGGGGATGGAGTGCTGCTTTCCCGTGACACACCGGCAGCACAGCAAAGGGATGGCGAGGCAGATTTAGTTATGCGATCTTGGCAGGAAGCAGATTCCAGAGCGCTCCATTAGACCCAGTGGGGAGGTGACAGATCCAGAGGCTTCAGGAAGTCTATCAGTGACAAACACAGTCACAGTCTCCGTCCTAATCCATCAGTTTGCTCGCATCCATCTCATGCCTGGGAGTTCTTCATTTTGCACTCCTCCAGCTGAATTACCACGAAGGACGCACTTTCATCTTCCTGAATTTACTTTTAGCTTTCCTCATCTAAGACTCCCTGTTAGCCTGTCTCTCCCTACAACCTTAGCCATTCGGCAAACCTGCAATCATAATTAACCCCTTTAGTTAACGGTCACTGCTCAATTAACCGGCTTAAGAAACTTTTTTGGAAAGTAAAATGGCAAACGAAAAAAACAGCATTCACAAAAAAAAAAAGAGTATTGACAAACAGGCATGAAAGAACGCAATCATCCATGGGTGAGCACACATCTTCTTGATTTACGGCATTTTTCATTCCAGCAGGATTGTCAGTGTAGTTCTCTGAACCCTCGTTCATCTGCTGCGGGGCTGTTTTTGCCTTTGTGAGGAGCTCGGCTTTTTCCAAAGCCCTCTGGAAAAGGCGATTTCTGCAGCCCGGAACCCTAAGCTCCACTGTATAAATCAGTGTGAACAAGTCGTTTACACAGCCTGGATATCAACGACATAGGATGTGCTTCTGAGCATTACTGCCCAGATACAGATAAGAGCCTCTCTTTACACAGACGACCACCCAAACATCTACTGACCGCTGACACACCACATGTTTGCTTCTTAATTCACATTTTTTTCCTTTCTCTGCAGGGTGTAGATGGATGTTAGGTTCTGGACCACATGAAGATCTAGAATTCAGAATATTTTGATATCTAGAATTCCATTGTCCGCTAACGAAAAGCTCAAACCATGCAATCTCTAGTAAGAATTATATTTATATAGTGTGAGTTAGATCTCTGACCCTGTAATATGGAGATGTGGAGACCTGCATGAGGTTTGCATTAGTCAGCTCTACTGTGGCCTCACACTTCCATTCCTGCCCAGGGCTGTCATTCATTTGTACATTACGGACAGTCCGCATTAAATTCACCCTGTCCGTAAATCTGTAAATAAGATGTCAGTATATGGCATGTTCATAGAAACAGGCAGTCTTGTCAGTAAAATCACAAATTTGAGGTTGGGAACCCTGTTCATACCATTGTGGAGACCAAATGTCCCCACAATATGATAAAAACCTGTTATTTTGAAGTTGTGGGGACCATTTTTTAGGGTCCCACAAGGGGAAACTCAATTTTATACAAACTTGTGAATGCAATCATAAAAATAAAAATGCCAGAAGTCTTACTTATGGTTAAGATTAGGGCTGTGTAGGGTTAAGGTTGTTATTGTTGGGATTAGGGTTTTTCCCATAAAAATCAATGGATGGTCCCCACAAAGATATGAATACAAAAATGTGTGTGTGTGTGTTTGTGTGAGTGTATTTGTGTGGATTATGTTTATATTACATTGTGGGGACAAAACCGCTCCTTCTTTCTCCAAAAGTCTCCTGTTTTGTTTGGTTACTTATGGTTAAGGTTAGGGCTGGGTAGGGGTTAAGATTGTCATGTCGGGATTGGAGTTTTCCCCCACAGAAATTAGTCCCCACGTGGATATAATTACAAACCTGTGTGCGTACGTGTGTGTGTGTCTGTGCATGTGCGTGTGTGAGTGTGTGTGTGTAGCTTACATGTTATCCCTGCATTTAATATGTTTTCTCTAGATACTCCAGTAAGACAAAGAGCTGCACACTGACATTTTTTGTAAATTCCCATAATGTGAAAGTCCATGCCCTGCAGTGAGCTGGCATCACATCCACGGTATCCTGTGTTTCTGAGAAAGGCATGGGTGTTTTGCATAGCCAATCAAATATCTGACATCAGTTCACAGTAGTTCTTTTTTTTTCTCCGTGTGCATAAAACAATTACAATAATGCCACAGAATGCTGCATGCAGCTGTGACATTACAGCTTGCGCGATCGCAGCTCGAAATCGTTACTCTGCCTCACGCGTGTCTGCGCCTTGTGGCAAAGGAAACTCCCAACTGTTTTCTTTCCAAATCAATAACAGCACCTAAAAAGTAAGTACAAAATATTTATCATCGCACATTTATGTTCCTCTGGGCTTATGTGGTCAAGACTGCTTGGTTAAAGTAATGTGGCTGTCAGAATTATGCTGGCTGAAGTTTATTAAGGGATAACAATTCACCTTAAAAAATGATACAATTGAAAACAAGACTGTAATGAGCTGTAATGATTTCTCTAAACTGCAGATCAAGGAGAATTTTTATGCCCCTGTGCAATGAAAAACGCCAATTACTGTTATCTTTGCAACAGGAAGGTTTCAAGAAAATAATATATATATATATATATATATACATGCATAATTATAGTGCTGAAGAAAAAGAAGTCTTCCTTGTCAAATTCAAAACAGCAGTTTATCTTCTAGTTTAACAACAAGCCATACATAGTTCATTAATTGAATGACATGGCAGCACCTTCACTGAGAATATGCTGTATGATATGAGAGACATCCAGAGATCCAGAATCAAGACCTGCCTTTTCGCTAAGGAGGGCGGAAGAGCAGGTTTTTGATAATTTTGGCTCACTCCTGTGTTTACCCATACCATGCTTATTGGATTAAACCGCCGTATCAGATTATATGCTCCAGTGTGGTCCAATGATGCATTGTGGGATACTGACAGACTGTTGTATATAATACTCTTTCAACTCTTCATCTGGGGGGCGCATGGCAGGAGTCCGGCCAGCATGTTAGTCCGTTGTAGGACACATACATGCACATCGTCATACATGATGAGTAATTTAGAACGACCAGCCTGCATTGTGTCTGAAGGTGAAACTGCCTGTAGAATCTTTATGAAGTTGTCTAGAGGGCTGAAACCTTATGCGTGAGACTACACATGGGTTTACTCTGTCTACAAATGGTTGCCTCTTTGTTACTGGTCACTGTA
>JAODJW010000106.1:7774160-7785153 GCA_026777045.1 Hyperopisus bebe | reverse complement strand
GGGGGGGGGTTTGGGGGCGGCTGACGGTCACTGTCAGCGTGCCGCACACCCAGAGATGCTGCTCTCTGCCACTCGAGGCCCTGCGTGTGACACTGCGTGACTGCAGCAACCCTCCCTGGGAACACTGCGCAAGTCAGGGCTCCCAGAGAAGCCACCCCCTCCTTCCCCAGCCTCCTGTCTCACGGGCCTCCCGTCACGGGCCTTAAGCTGAGGCTCCCGTCATGCACAGACAAACGGGATGCTTCAGCCAGCGGCTGTCAGTGCCGCCAGCGGCTGGCGCCGGGAACAGCAGAGTCTTACGGCGGCGGCAACAATTTATTCTTTGTCTCTCGGCCTTTTTGCCTCTCTGTGTCCCCAAAAATTTCTCCTGTCTGACAAGGTAAACAGCGGCACCTAAGTGACCCCTTTCAACCAGAAGGTGACAAACCCAGCTGTTACACACCATTTTATAAATCTGCACGGCCCTCACGGATGTCACTAAAAAGTCACCCCCCCTAGTTCAGTTTGCAGGAGCCGGGGCGGGATGGGAGGGCACCAGCCGTCCGAGGAGGCAGGATCAGGTGCCTGTGATGCTCCAGCTGTCTCCCTTCCCTGCGGTCTCTGGATAATGGTGTGTTCTGGCTGACTTTGCCCTGCAGTAACCTAGACTGCAGCTCTGGTACCAGGTAAGGTCTATGGCAACACCCCCTTTTACTTCTAAAATGATATATACAGAATATACTTGGGAAAGGAAGGAGTGAGAAATAATCAATCCCCACAAATTAGCGCTTCATCTCTTAGGCCGAAGCCGTCGCTTCGCTTGGGAGAGCTTCCCTGCCTTTGAGCGGCGGGTAAAAAGCGGCTGATTATCTCTGCTGATAATTCGCCGGAGCCGGTGACACTGTCCGCTTATCCGCACAAGTGCTCTTATTGTTTTTTTTTGTGTGTGTGTTCTCAGTGTCTTTCTCAGAGTGAAGGCTGCTCTGCCCCCCCCCCATCCCCCGGAGCTCACTCGTCCTCTGTGTGTACTGCCCACTGCCTGTGGGGGGCGGGGGCCGCTCATGTGTGTGGTGAGTGCAGGCCTGAGAGCGGTTTGCTGCAGGGAAGGGGGCGCCCCCCCTGGCTGGGAGCTCGCATGTCTGCATGGACAGCTCCCTGGCCTCCCCAAGCCAGATATCCTCCGCAGTGGCATCACGGCCTTGCGTTTGGACCAAGCTGCTGGGTAACTACCCATAAAAGGGGCTCAGCTTGACCCATCCAACCCATTCCCCCGACATGTCAACGCGGCCTGGCGTTTTTACTGCAGGCATCTGTCTAGCCGCCCCAAAGCACCGGCAGCACAAGCGAGTGGCACCGGTCCGTCGCACCCGACACCTTAGATACAAGGGCGGGGGCATTTTCCCCCCTTTCTTTTCTTTTCTGGCTTCTCAAGCGCGATCTTTTGGGGATGAACAGATGTGCAAACAGGTTTCTGCGTTTACAAGCAGCACAAATGAGCGAAGTACCAAGTAGCTGGCGGGCCAGTATGCCACCGCTGCCACGGCTCGCTCGAGGATGCCATCGGCGTCCAAACGGCGCCTGCAGATGCCCGTTCCCCACCAGCGGCTCCATACACAAAGACATTATTAAAATCAAGTTGCTGAAGTGAATCCCTGTCACGAATCGATTCGGCAAATTTGCCAGGACCCTTGAGCCGGCCTGACGGGCACACACCACCGGGACAGTGACAAAGCAAACAATCGGGGTGAAACTTCAGCTGAAGCAAACTGCACTGCAGGGCACCAGGCGAGTTCACTGGTCAGCGACTCCTTGTCCGCTACATGGCCCAGTTGAACACTGCTTGTGCTTAATGTCACACTCATTTGTCCCAGGTTCCACACCCTTGACGAATATCAATCTCTAATTAGAATTAGCATTTATAAATATATATCAGTGTTTCGGGTCACTGTTCAAGCACTGCTCACTTTTTTTGCACGTGGCAACCCCAGCTGCCCTTTAAATGTATGTCTAAATATCTCTGGTGTACTGGCTAAGTCAATGTGTGGGTCATTACCTCCTCCTTGCCCTTTAAAAAAAAGGTCAGATTTAATTAAGTTTGGTTCCTACTCCAAGATCCATGAAGCATTTCACTGGGAGAGAACGAGAGTGCCCCTGACGGAAATGGCTGACCTCATTTCAGCAGGTGTCCTTCTAACGAGCCAGCGCAGAAGTATCTGGTTTCACGCGGTAAGGGGGGGCTGTGTTATATCAATCAGTGATGGACTCCCCAGGTCTGCAGCACCACGCAGCAAATGAACATCTGGCTCTGGATTGTTAACAGGCCACTACTGCCAGGGGAGAAATAACAGCATCCAGAGAAGGCACTGCACGTCGTCTTAAGACAGGAGACCCGCTCCTTGAGGTGTCCATTCCAAAGTATGTCAATTTCTGGAATGGCTGGTAGGCCGGATCGTGTGTCAGCCACCTGCGTGAGGGGCGCTGTAACTGCTGTGACGCAGCATCATGCAGTGATGCCACTTGCCAACAGAGGGCAGTGTTAGCAGGACACTGACAGGAACTGTGTCAAGAGGAACGTTTGGAGAACGTAAAGACTTTACGTGCATCCTAGCGAGATGGATGTGGGGTGGGATCATTCCTCAGATTGGTTGGTGCAGAAACAGTACAATGAATTGCAACTCCAAGGTTTATTAAAGTCAATTTAAGTAGTGATGCTTAAATAAAACATTGCAGTTTGAATTATAACACTGTAATTGTTATGTTTTTTCCATTTTAAAATGGAATGCAAGGCTGGACTGCACGTCTGTCCAAAATCCATAAATATTTCAAAGAGAAATTGAAGACTTGCAGCTCAGTTTTGGTTTACAGTGATTACAATGAAAGGAGAGAACAAACACACACCCACACAAACACACTAATTCCACTGTTGTCAATAAGGACAGCACTTCTAATGAGGGATTAGAGTTTCTTTAGAGGGGATGATTGGCTTGATCAGATTCTCAGAAACACTTTTCCCCTTGAGAGGAAGGAGCAGGGATTTGCCTCTTTGCAAATCGAAACTTCAAAATTAATTCTAAATTTTTTTTCTAGGCTATCTTATGCACAACACCCCTTCACGACCTTCCAAAGCCCCTCTTCTCAAACGCCTGCATGTTGATTAAATTATATCTAAATGATTTAAAAACGGATTAATACATTTGTTTCATTTTGAACCCGTTACATTAATGATTCATGCTCCTCCGCTCCGGGTGTCCACAGCAAGAACTGAAAGGCAGAGAGAGACGAAAGGAGAAAGAGAAAACGAGGGGGACAGAGAAGAGCGTAAGGGGGTGGACCCGCCCGGCAATTAGAGGGGGCTTTACTGGTGATTATGGCAAAATGTGATGGATGCTGAAGATCCTCTCTCATAAAACCCCTCCAAGGCAGGCAGACGCCTGGTGGAGGCGTGCTGCAGAGAAACACCGGCGCAAAGTTTCTGATTCCACAGAACGCAGCCTGTTTTATCTCCTGTGCCAAAGTGGCCGCTAGAATCCGGCCGACTCCCCGAAGTCATTTCCAGTGACGGGCTTGGCCTCATTTCTCACTTAAAGCCAAGCTCAGTACATGTATGTAACCTGGCTTTCGGTTTTTCACTTGCAAAATTGAAGCATCCTGTTCTGCATCCCCTGTGCTACCTGAGGTCCCTCTCCCTCCTACCCCAGCCAGGACTCCTGCCAGGGGAAGCGATCTTTAGATGGATGGATGCGTGGAATACCGAGAGTGACTTTCACTTGGCTGATTGATTTTGCGGCTGAGTAACAAGCAATAAGACATGCAGAAATGGAGGAACTCCCTCTCCCCGTCATCGGAGTGACCATGGAAAAGCACCTGGCCCTCCAAGCCGTTATGACATCATCATCGTCCTCATCCTCAGCAGGCTGTGCACCGTCTAGCCAGCCGCACAGTGTGCTGACCTTGAGAGGGCGCCTCCGAGTGTCAGGTAAGTGGGCTGTGCTCTTTTTCAGAGCCGGAAGGTTCACATTGAGAGGAACTTGCTGCTCTCAGCACTTCCTTCTAGGTCAGGCCTCTTTTGGATTCGGGTTTGTTTATCAGGGTTTCTAATTTTTCTTTCCTGTTGCGGCTCTGGTGCCATTTGTCTCATCCGGGGATCCCAAGGTCAGGTGCCACAGAGGAGTGACTGGAAGGGGGGGTTTTGCAGGTCTCTGTTTGTGTCATGCTCTGTCATCGTCATCTGTCACGTCATTGGTCACACTGCCCCATGGATACTGTGCCCCCACTATCACCGCTGTCACCACCATGATCATTTAGCTCTGTGCGTCCGACAGCTATTATTGTGAAACCACGCAGCCCGGCACACCCACCCATACAGAGAAGGCCTGCCTGTGCCTCCGACAGCTATTATTGTGAAACCACGCAGCCCGGCACACCCACCCATACAGAGAAGGCCTGCCTGTGCCACCGACAGCTATTTGTGTGAAACCACGCAGCCCGGCACCCCCACCCAGACATTGAAGGCCTGCCTGTGCCTCCGACAGCTATTAGTGTGAAACCACACAGCCCGGCACCCCCACCCAGACAGAGTAGGCCTGCCTGTGCCTCCGACAGCTATTAGTGTAAAACCTACACCCAGACCGAGAAGGCCTGCCTTAAGCCTTTACTGCCAAAGTGCGGTTTCACATTTATTTATTTTTTTTTTTGCAGACACTTTTGTCCAAAGTGACATACAGTTGAGAAAGCAGGGTCAGCCATCCCCTGAAGCATTTGGGGTCACGCAGCGGTAATATCACTCTACCAACCATGGGATTCAAACTGGCAACCTTCTGAACATGGATATAGAGTCCCAACCTGCAATGCCGCAGCATACCTCAGCAGAGTATTTGTCTTTAATGTCGTTACCTCCCTGGCCACCTACATTTGCCCAGGTTCCATCTTTCTTCCTGTTTATCACAGCCGGGGATCTATTTTAAGGACACGCTAATGACTTCTAACTGACTGTTTGGTCATTCTCCAGGAGGCAACATGCTTTGGAACCAAATTGAACTTTATTTTGTACGTTTTAAATAAGACAATGCCTCTTGGGCATAGAAAGTTAACGAGGAGTGCTAGAAAAGAAAAAGACATTTTACATGTGCAGTGCTGCATTTGAATTAATAAAGCGTTCTTTACTTTTCCTAAAAAGGCATCAGGCGATATTCCTCCGCCCACTCGCCACGGCAACAGTGCCAATACAACGAACTCCTAGTTGGGACCACAGGCAATTAGTGGTTTGACAGCTTTCCATAGATGTCGAGTTCAGAAATTCCAGGCTGGGGAAAGGAAGCAGCGGTACTGGCGCGAAAGGCAGACAAAGACCACATGGGATGGATGTAACATTCACGCCGACATACGCAGCCACGCCGTGCATGCCTGTGCGAGTATGGCGGAGGGCGGATTCTGGCTGCTGCCGTGAATAAAAGCCCCGACGACGGAGGCAGTTTTCGTAGCGACGTGCAGCTGAGAAGCGTGCAGCTGGTACCAGACTCCTGGATGGTTTGCTCACGGAGCTGCGTGGCCAGCTTATAGATGGTGATTTATCAGTGACCGCCATCAGCGGCAGCATGGCCTGCGGGGGGCGACGAAGCTCTGCTGCGGGTGGGGGGAGGGGCAGATACTATAAGAAAGGGGACTTTATGGGCATGATGGATGGGTCTTAAACTTGTCAGCTAAATGTTTCGGAAGCTTTGAGGGAATTAGTGGGAGTAAGTCCCTGAGGGGGGAGAAAAATCCAATCACATGGATAAGGAAAAAAAAAAAGCACAATTCAAGCAGGGGTGTCGCAGGACGTTTGCGTGACGATAGGCTTGACACATCTCCCACTTCCCTTGCAAGACTCAGGTGCCCCCGCCATGTTTTTCGGGTCTGGGTGGGGGGGGCGCTCCTGCTGCCATAAGCACTGGGGTAATTCAGAGGCTCATCTCAGATGCTAATAATCCACAACGTGCCTCTGGCTCCGTGGACACGGGTGGTCTTTGGAATCCCACGGTTCTGAGTGCAACAGCTGCTGCGTGAACATGGGTTCGGGTCCCGGCAGTGGAACAACACATGCTGGAGGAGATAGAGAGGCTGCGAGATGCTACAGTAGTGTAGCAGAGCTAAGTGTAGACTGAGAAAGCAGAAAGCTTCCATACTTCCTGGGAGAGAACTACATAAATCACCATCGCCAGCAGGTTATTCTGACAAGCTTTCTTAATGACACCATTCTCACTATATTATTTTTCCCTTTTTTGGGTGGGGAGAAAACAGAATTATAATCATCTTCGCATTCCAGCAGAGGGAAAGGCTGTAGGAAGGTGAGCAATTAGCCTGGAACATCTGCAGGATGAAAACTGGATGGATGCTTTTGTTGCTATGGCCAACAGCACAGAAAGAGAGCGAGCAAATTAAAATGGATCTGTGATGTTTGGCTGATCTTACCGTCTCTGCTTCTACGGAGGACGTGGGAAAAATGAGCCTGTGTTCTAAGCATTTCAGAAAGCATGAGATGTTATGTGCTTTTCGGAATTTAGTCCTAAATTGATTACAAGCAGAATTAAAAACAAACTGACCATCTAACTGGGCCAAAGTCTCACAACACTGCACTTGTTGAGGAACAGAAGTTTCCATTTGAAAATGGAAAGATTGTTTTGCTAAATGAACTGTTACACAACCAACCTACATTTTCTTCTGCAGGGAAATAATATAATTACTGGCCCTCAATTACTAATTCAGTGTTTCATTAAAACAGTACAGTACAAATGCAATTAAACTCAAGTGCATTTATTTAGAGTGACTCAGCGGGGAGTAGCAGGGCCCGGAACCTTCCATTTCTCTGCCAGCTCAATGTGTGATGATTTCTGCCACATACTCTATGATCCAAAGCCATGTGTGTAGGTCAGTCGGTGTCTCTGGATTGCCTGTAGTGTGTGACTGAGTGGGTTTGGGCCCTGTGATGGACTGGCACCCCATCCAGGCTGTACCGCAGCCCTGTGCCCTGTGATGGACTGGCATCCCATCCAGGCTGTCCCCCAGCTCTGTGCCCTGTGATGGACTGGCACCCCATCCAGGCTGTCCCCCAGCCCTGTGCCCTGTGATGGACTGGCACCCCATCCAGGCTGTACCCCAGCCCTGTGCCCTGTGATGGACTGGCACCCCATCCAGGCTGTACCCCAGCCCTGTGCCCTGTGATGGACTGGCATCCCATCCAGGCTGTACCCCAGCCCTGTGTCCTGTGATGGACTGGCACCCCATCCAGGCTGTACCGCAGCCCTATGCCCTGTGATGGACTGGCACCTAATCCAGGCTGTACCCCAGCCCTGTGCCCTGTGATGGACTGGCACCCCATCCAGGCTGTCCCCCAGCCCTGTGCCCTGTGATGGACTGGCATCCCATCCAGGCTGTACCGCAGCAAATCAAAGCCATGTAAACCCAGATACTGCCCTCTCCCTGCTGTCCCCAGTCACTGTCTCTGCTTTAGATGCGCAGACACTAGCTAACTTGGATGCCCCCTTCACCTGGTACCTGAGCAGGGGCCAGCTGGCTTCCACACTTCTCCGAACCAGAACCAACGTACAGAAGCATTAAAAGCCAATAAGCCGCGCCCCGTGACATCGCAGTGATTGATTTTTATAAAACTGTGAAAGCTCCTGCTAATCTTTTTAGCTAATCCTAGCCCCTGTTTACTAATAAGTGTGCAAAAGTGTGTGTAACCCTGCTTAACTAGCGGCAACTTGCGTCACCATCCAGTCAGTCAAACATGTCTTGGCTGAGGTCCCAGACAATTTATCATGTCAAAACAAACCCTGAGCCCCGGGGAATACAAAAATAAACAAACAAACAGATAAAGCAAAGCTGAATGAGGTGGAGCCCCGCCCCCCCCCACGACCCAGGGAAGACATCTGTCCATCTCTGAGGCGTTTCAGCCGCGTGGCTCACCACACCCACTGCACCTGTGGGACCAATCAGTGGGTGGCACATGCCCGCTCTGCCACACTGGCGGACACGGGTGTTAGCACTGTAGCTACGCTCACTCTGCATCACTCCCTGGGGACCCCCCCGCCCTGTTACGATATGTTGTAAATACATACTTCATCAATCTGCTGTATGTCACATTAGCCAGGTGCCGCGGGGGGGTGGCAGAATGGGCCAGCAGTACCATGTGGCTGATTGCTGTTGTGTGCAGTATTTTGAAAGCAAAATGTGAGTTGATGTAACTTATGTGAGTAAGCAATCCATTCAATAACCACTCATGTTGGATGGGGCGTGTGGGGGGGGAGTGGGGGGGCTGGAGCCCATCCCAGGCAGCATAAGGTAGGGAGCAGGGGTACGCCCTGGACTGGATGCCAGTCCATTTCAGGGCGCATGCACAATCATACTCTGTGGGAAATTTAGAGGCATCAATTAACCTAATTAATCTGCATGACTTTGGAATTAGGTGAAAAACTAGAACAAACACCCACGTGACACGGAGAAAACATGCAAACTTCACCAATACGGAGTAGAGGTGGGATTCAAACCTACAACCTTGGAAGGGTGAGGCAATCGTGCTGCTATGCCAGCCTCCTACCAAAAAAAAATTAAAATGAGGATAAAAAAATATGATGTACATGAAAACATCAGTCCTGTGTTGCCTAATGTGTTAAGAAAACTGGTGAAGTCTCTGGCTAAGATGGTGTTTGCATCATTAAATCTTCTGGCCGCGATCCAGCTGTCAGTGTGCGTGCCTGCGCTCGTCATTCTGTGTGCGTTTGTGTGCGTCTGCATGTATGTGTGCGTTTGTGTGCGTCTGCATGTCTGTGTGCGTTTGCGACTGCACAGGGTCAATGTGAACGCAACGCCTCTGCCTGCTTGGCAGCATACAGAGGTTATTAATGGCGACTGGAGTCTGCGGCAAGAGGGCAGAGGAAGGCAGATCATTAGCAGCCTGTCCTTATCATTGGCTCACAGCCTTCTCTGCGTATAAAAGGACCATTACCAGGGTCTGCCTTGGCGTTCTCCTTTTCCCCTTGTTAGCAGCAGCAAAGCTGCACTGAGGATGTAGAGAGACTGAATACACTTCATTCTAGAGGTGGACAGTTCAGATCCAGAAGCTACAAATCCATACCAAGATTTTGTTTTAACAAACCAGTTGAGTACTCTATGACAGTGACGCTTTATGCTCACCTGGTTGGTTGGAACAAAATCTTGGTCTGGATTTGTACTTTCTGGACCTGAACTATTCACCTCTGCCTAATTCATAGATTGATTTTGGGCACCCACTCCTCCCCCAGGTTACCCAGCAGAAGAGCACAATGTCAGTGTCAGGGTGTGGCAGGTTAAGGGAGGACCTGAGAGAGGAAGAATTTCCTCCCACGCATGTTTATTGTCTTGCTGGATCATCTGAAAGCCGATTGCACTGTGTGGGCAACGCCGTGCTAATGATGCCGTCTCTTAGGCTCCCGGCTATGGGCAGTGCTGGGGCAAAAAAGACAGGAAGCAGAGGCAGCGTATAATCAGAAATGCCTTTGTTTATAACACGTTGCCGCTGTCTTTTTCCCATTTCACCAGACTTTGCTTCTAGCTGCTTACAGTTCTTCTCTGATGGAATTAAAGGCATTAGAAACCGTATATGAGATTTTAGCAAAAATACCTTGTTTCATGACTGCATAGATACAGAAAGTTAGGTATTCAAGAAATTTAACCTGATATAAAAACACAGCAAACAACAATAAGACTGCGGCACTGCTGGCGCTGGGACCCCAAAGAGAAATGCGATCAATCAAGTTGACCAAACCAGGCCTCTGCTTCTTCGGTTGGTTGGTTGAAAGCAGTGGGAAGTTCAAAATTTATGGACCAATGCTCAACTGGATTAGAACGACAGCCTCGCTCGCAAACAGACTGAAACGTGACACTGATGAGGGATGTCGACCTGCTGAACACATCGAGGAACACTAAACATAAGTGTAATGGCCAGTAAGTGCATGGTACTTTGCGTACATGCAAGTAAAGCTTTCTTCTATAGGACCGGAATAAGGGCCAATTGAAATGACCGAAACATACGCTGATGGTAAAGCATGGAAAACAAGCACACTGGTGCACAATAAACTGTATGGCAAATGTGCGATACGCAAACACGACTGTTTTCACTCGGCGCAAATGACGTTTATGGCCCACATGTGCTTTCCCCCGTGACTAAAATGCGAAGCAGACACCAGGCGCTGATAATGCAGCATACAGATCAGTTAATGGTTCGGCGTTACAGTATGAGAAATGAAACAAGCTGTGGGAAAGAGAAAAATCCTCGCGCCTCACGACGTCTTCGGTCTCCGGCACAACGCAATCAATCATCCGGCGGTTTTAATGAATAAACCTCATTGTGCAAGACAAAGCATAAATAGTGGGGCGAGTCAGAGCTCTGCCACACCACAGGGTACCTATCGTCAATCTGCGCAACAGCACATAGGCAGAAATCTTAACAAGACAAAAACACCATTAATCAGAGACGAGGAGCTATTTCTCCAACGCCTCCACTCTGCCGGCCGTGCAAACACTGAATCAACCCTTTTTTTCCCCCGTTTCAGATTCCAGGGGAGGGAAATCTCTGTCTCGTTACTGTGAGCCAACATGGCCGCAGCCACACGACTTTGCATTAGGTGCCTGGCGTACAGCAGGGCTTAACTGTCCAATGAGAGCCCATTAGAGGGAGAAATAGGCAGACTTTCTCAAGTCCCCCATCAAGCTCTGCGGCCTATTAATGGCCACAATATGGGGGAATGGGCGTCAATGGAGGAGTTTGAACCCACCGCCCCCAGCAGGCCATTATGTGGTCGTTGGTGTTGAATTTGTGCTCGATGCAGCCACGCGTGTCACAGCGAGCAGCAGGTGTCAGGATGTGCATCCCCCGACCCCCCATCTGGCTGAGCTTGCAAGCCCAGGGTTCTGGGTATAGGCTTGACCTATTGACCTTTTTACTGGCATGGATGTTTGATAAATGTTTCATATATATATATATATATATATATAT
>JAODJW010000106.1:7754983-7771557 GCA_026777045.1 Hyperopisus bebe | reverse complement strand
TTGGAGAGGCAGAGGAATTTTTTAAAAATGATATTATAATACGGGAGATTTACGGGAAAATACTAATACGGGAGGACGGCGGGAAGGAGGGGGAAAATACGGTATTTTCCCGGCCAAAACGGGAGACTTGACAGCTATGCGCTGGTGGAACCAGCACGCTTTATGCTGGTTATGCTGGTAACAGTTATGCTGGTTTGTGCTGTTTTTATTTCACTAGAGTTTTGCATGTGTGTTGACTGCACTAGTGCGCCCCTGATGAAGGATGACAGCCCAGAATGGAAAGGAGGACTCTAGACACTCTTCTTCACCATGTCATGAGTCACTAATGGTGAACTGAAGGGCATTCAATGAAAAGATTCTTCAAAACAATTATGATTAGTCTTGGGGCAATTTAACTTGCACTATGTTTCATCAAAAACTGGGAGCTGGAATTAACAGACCTTATTCCTTAATGACAAAAAAAAAAAAAAATACTCAGTCCACTTAAACCCCAGTCATGGCTGCTGTTGTGCAGTTATACAGCAGCACTGATGTCCACATGAACACTGAACAATCATTATAATTACTGTAAGTAAAGGCTTTAATCTTTTTACTAGCTGTTCGCAATGGTAATGAAAAGCATATTAAGCAACGATTAACCAATAAAAGTACAATTTCACAATCAGCACACTGAAAAGTTACTTCTCTTTTAATAACAGAAATTGATTCAATTCTCCAGACAACCCCAATTATGTGATTAACAAAAGCATCTAGCTGCAGAAGACCAGGCTGTGAGAGAAGGGGCTCAGCTTCTATCTGAACACAGTGCCAGAGCCACATTATGGCATGTCCAATCATGCATTAACTGGACACACGGTGCCATGTTTATCATCTTTTTTTTTTCTTTTGTACGGGGAGCAGAACCCACACAAAGGGAATTCCAAGCCACACAGCACACATACAAAATGTAGCATACCTAGAGCACAGCTGTCTATAAACCAAGCAGCACTGACAGCCCAAGACTCTAACAGGTTCACTGTACAACAGCTAGCAATGGAACCAGGACACCCCATCCCTTCAAAGCAGCTCTGTGTTCACATGCATTGAAAATTAGACTGCACATTTCTTTTATCTGTTCTTAAGGCTACCATGGTTTCATCCTTCTATGAGACAGAGGTGTATTATTATTGAAATATACATATATTTAAATTCCAAGCTAAAATATATACAGTGGTACCTCAGTTCTCGAACTCATTAGAACTCGAATTTCTTAAAAGTTGAACCAACCAGTTCGAAAATTTTTTTTACCTAGAGCTCGATCTGAATCTCAGAAGTAAAACCGTGAACGCCGACCTAAGACAACTTGTACACGCGGGGAAATGAGTCAGCGGAAATAAAGGATAACGCTTCAGTCTCAGCCTCGCATTCGCTTTGATAGCATCGTGCATATTTACACTAGCTGAATACATATATTTACACACACACACACACACACACACACACACACACACACACATAACAAACAGTTAGATCTACAGTCCTGATCAGCATCTAATACCAGTGTAATATGTCCTTATGTATCTGCAAGATTTTTAAAGGCTAAGATTAACCACAATTTAAACGTGTTTCTTATTACTTTTGTATGAAATATACAGACATATGTGGAGCTGCTTAATAGTAAACATATGAAATAGTAATGTACGCAATAAACATGTCAGACTGCTTGTGTATTGAATTTATAAACATGGGGGGGGGTCAATACATTTCTGAACTGTGTGGCTGGTTTACAGTATAATAATGCTGAGCATGGCCACCGATTGTCTTTAGAAAAGTTTAATTTCTTCTTCGAATGTTGTTATAATGATTGAAGTGGACCATTCATCTATGAGACAAGCCTTGAGATCTTAGTGGCATATAGAAGGCGGAAAAATACAATGTGATTTGAGTTCTACACCTTCCCATAAAGCTCCAGTGATGTTTACATCTCGTGATTGGGGGTGATGGAAGCTGTTTGACTTCATCCTGGCATTCATAAAACTACGCTTGAATTTAATTAGCAGTGTGTATGGGATTATAATCTTGAAATATGGGAACATTGTGAGGGAATAGTGGCGGCAGAGGGTGCACCTGGTCCTGTGTCAAATGACCTCATATTCCTTGCCTGTTATATGGCCATGCAGAGCAATAATCAAGCCTGAAGATTCTCCTGAGATGGCTACCCAAACCATTAAGCATCCCTCACGATGTATAACAGCTGTCAATAAACTTGGCTGTTTGAAGGGCTCCTTTGGAAAAGGACAAAAGATGTGAATCATCAGACTTAGTTTTATCACATCTCAGGGGTTCGTTGCTTTGTGCTTCTTCTACCAGGTTATGTGTCTTTGTCTGATGGCCTTGGACACAAATGGCTTCTGAACAGCAGCAACGTTATGACTCTCAGTTTGGTGACGATCAAGTCATAAAGTCTTTGTGGAGACCGTGTCACAGAGGTGCTGATTCATTTCTGTGGTAACCTTTCAGGTCATACTTTTGTAAGCACTGTGCTTGTCCAGTTACCTGGCTATCGCTGTCGGTGAGCCTTTACTTGTGACCATTGTTCCTCTTGGCCAGTGCAATTTGTCTGTTTGGGAAATACTATCATGTTTTTTGAGACTGCTCACCTTTGACACATTAAATACTTCTGCGGTTACTGCAACTCGTGCAGCTGACATTCAGACGCAGACTATTTGGCCTCTGTTAGATCACTCATGCTCCTTTAATAACTCAGATATCAAGGTGCTCACTCTCCAACCTGTTTCATAACTGACTCATGCTACTTACTGGCATTCGACTGAATATGACTCACTTTTACAGCTGTGTCTGTAATTGTGACGTCCTTCTCACGGTGATGCTCCTCTTATTTTGTCCATTGTTATATTTCCATTGCTTAAAAAGTATATATAACGTTGCAAATTGTCTACTTAAGTAAATATACCTCACATCAATACTCAGTTGTGTGAAATGTAACATTTATCGTAAATAAATCAACCGCAAACTTGATGCCACAAAAGAAACAGAATCCATGAAGCGTCAGGTTAACACCCACTAAGGAAGAAGGGTGTTATGTATTATGTATTATAGAATTATATATCTCAATGCAATATCAGCAGATCAAGGATAAATTGTGTGCGTGTGTGTGTGTTTTTGTGTGTATGCGTGCATATATATATATATTTACACGCACACACACGCACACACACACTCTAGTGAAATCACGTATCTTTCCAAAAGGCATTAGCTATGAGCGGTTACCTCACTTATGAGATGAAGGTCCCACAATTTGTTTCCCCAAAAAGGAATAATGCATCATGTTGGCAGGCTCGTTCAGAAGGCTGTATTTTCTGGAAACGCTTCAGCCTCACCAGAGCAATGCTGTCACATGCTGCTTTCCTCCATAAGCGCTAAGAGCTCGCATGACTGGCCGCGCCCAGGAAGGTACACACCACGAACAGAAACCGTCACTGCTGAGGGGAACGGACAACTCTGCAGATTCTCCTAAATGAATTCAGATCCTTCTACCTCTGATACAGACTACTGCTTTTGAGGTGTATTTAGCCGTTTAGTGATTAATCTCCAATTAATCTGATTAAAACATGGCAGGGCTGTGTTTAAATTCAGGGCTCCCTGCTGATACCGACGTTTCAAGATTCCCTACAAGAGGCGTGAAGCTGTTCATCAAAGGCTGCGTGCTGCATGCTCTCTCTGCAGGGTGAAGTGGCACAATTAACCACCCAGAACCTCTGGGAGAATGATGGAAGGCCCATAATGCAACAGCTAGCAGGAGAGAGACCCCATTAAGGCACGCGAGGGTTGGCCACTCTGCCCGCGCCTCACCGCTGGGCATGCAGCCGGCAGCTCCCCGTCACTCGGCTGGCATCCCGCGAGGCAGCCCTTTATAAATAATTAAGAGATGAAAGGTGTTTTCCCTCCATCCTGTGGGAAACATTATCAGAAAGAAATAAGGATCTTTTCCATTCCCCCTGAAGTCCACTCTCCCTCTCTCCTCAGCTATCATTAGCATAAAAATGTTTTCAGATGTCCCTGCTGATTGTGTAACCAGTTACTTTCACTCTCCTAGTTGAAATTTGGCCCCTTACGCGGTTCAGGTAATTTATCAGCTAGTGGTGTGGAAATTCTCTTGTCCACACGCCCAGACCGGAACCTTTCAACGGCTCTATTACACTGTCCATGAGCAGACTGGGCAGGAACCAGTGCAGAGAAAAGGAAAACACAGTTCAGAGTCACTGCCATAGACCAGTGTTTTCCAGTCTGGTCCTTGGGGACCCACAGTTGGCAGTGTTGGGCATTTCAGGTCTAGAAGTTACAAATTCAGGCCAAGGTTTTGTTTCTCTCAGCCAGTTGAGCATAAAAAGTCACATTCACAGAGTACTCAACTGGTTGGTAGAAACAAAATCTTGGTCTGAATTTGTAGCTTCTGGACCTGAAATGCCCAACACTGACAGTCTGTCCATGTTTTTGCTCCCTCTGGGCTCCCTGCCAGACAGTCCACATTTTTGCTCCCGATGGGAGCTGTGAGGGAGCAAAATCATGGACTGTCTGTGGGTCCCTGGGGACTGGATTGGGAAACACAACCATTGAAAGCCCCCTTCTGAGCATTTTGTGTTAATGTGACAGAACACAGAGCATGTAACACAGAACATTAAAATACAGAAAGGTTTTTGCAAGCTTAGATATGACAAGAAAAATGTGTTAATTTCAGCCACGGGTCTCCAAACTTATATACAGGGAGAGCTACTTCTGTATAGAAAATTATCTGGGCAGCTGCATGTGTCACAGCTCATTACCTGAGACAAAGTCAAATACAGGCATATATGCAAAAATATACTATTATTATTATAGGTAGTGGTGTTGTTATTATTATTATTATTATTATTATTATTATTATTATTATTATTATTATTATTATTATTATTATTAATGACTATCCACAAAACAACCACAGCAGTAATAATTGATCTGATTTCCATGCTCTGTGAGCTACTCATTGGTTTCCTACCAGTAACTTGACTGTGTCACGCCCAGCTCGTCCGATCCTCGTGTGTGCCACGCCCCCTCGTTACCTAGTGTCAATTCCTGATTGTACTCACCTGTTGCTTGTTAAGTTTAACCTGTCTTGTGTATTTAGTCCATGTTTCAGTCAGTATTCCCCAGATCTGTCATTGTAGTATCTCCAGAGGTGGACATTTCAGGTCCAGAAAGTAAAAGTCCAAACCAGGATTTTGTTTCAACCAACCAGTTGAGAACAATGTGATTGTGACTCTTTATAGTCAACTGGTTGGTTGAAACAAAATCCTGGTTTGGATTTTTACTTTCTGGACCTGAAATGTCCGCCTCTGAGTGTCTCGTACTTCTTTTGCCCAGTGTGCCTCCTATTCAGCCAATAAACCCCGTTTACCCATCCGCTTGGCTCTTCTCGCCTGTTTTCCGGCTCACCTACCTGCCAAAGCGTGACAGACAGATCCTAATTTTACCTGAGTTGCACAATTTCTTTAATGAAATCTTGAATAAGGTAAAATGTAAAAGTGATTACCCTTGTTATAGCTGTTAGAGCACAGTCACTGCCGTGTGATTGCAGTGCTGTAATTCTCATGTCAGTGATATACTGTCCTCTTTCTCACTGTAAGCTAAAGCACAGCAGTGAGGTATACCTAAAAGGAAATGTCAGGACCGGCACTGCTCTAAGACACCACCGGAGGGCGCACTGCTTGTGTCTCCTCAACTAACTAGGGCACATTTATATAAACTGCAAAAATGTGTGCCCCCAAGACAGGCTTCATGTTGAACCGTTACAAGTCTAGGTCAATTCCAGTTCAATTCCATTTCGATTCCCGTACAATTCTATTATAGTTTCATGCCTTACAGATCATCCACTGTCTACAGCGCATTTGTACGACACCGGGCATTTCGCCCTTATCGGTATACGTTTGACTTTTGTAATTATCAGCACAATTTAGCTCGAAATGTGTCTGCCTGGACTTCTGGCGCTTGGGTTAACTTCTGTGCGGCAAGCTGTAATTGCTGTTTATTACTGTTGAAAATCTGGAGTGACAGAAACAGCTCTGCTAAAAGCACGAGCAAGGCAGCGCATCAATTATAGTCGCTATACCGCTGGATGTTTTATGCGGCCTGCTCTGCTGGGTGTAAGGTAGCATAATTCAATTGTTCCTGGAGAAATAGACTCATTCATTACAGAGAAAATCTGCCTTCACTGATTATCGTCACAGTGCCACCGATGGCACTGACTTCCCCCAAAACAAAGGGCCTTTTTACCGTCGTCGTCAGCGCTCCGGGGGGTGGGGGGTGGGGTAAATACAGGACGGGGCAGAGAGAGTTCGCTTAGCAAAATGCAAGAATGTGTGTGGCGGCAACGACGGAATGTGAAAGGGGGCTGACAGGGAACTGAGAGGGAACTGCAGCTTCAGGAACGACCGACGAAGATGCCTCCGGTGATAGAGAGGAGCTACATTTAGCTGAATCGAATAGCTAACGTCGTTAATGTCTTTACGCATTATGTTTGCCCAGAACAAAGTTTTCTAATTAATGCTGCACAAAGATATATCCCTCTTCCATTCCTGGAGGGGGGTGCTATTTAACATGGTGCCAAACATAAGACAGAGATGGCTGTTTCAGGAGGGGACCGAGGTCAGGGCCGAGCGCCTCTACTCAGCTGTGACTGACTGTATTAATAGCATCCAGCAAGGTGAGGGAGCTGTATCAGAGGCTAAACACAGCTACCCAGAAAGCCTGAAGCTCTTTGGACAACCAAAAGCCAATGTATCTGCTGGAACACAGCCCCGGAAACACGGTACTGGCGGATTTCTGTCCGTTTCCCAGTCCGAGATTTGTAACCCGATGAAGGCTCTGTAATGGCGACTGAAGATTATTTCTTATTCTCTATTTTTGGCCTTGATGATCACCTCATTCCCTTCCTGGAGAAATGCTTCATTATCTTAAATTACAGAGGGGCCATTAAGCTGCCTCCTGTCCACCCCCATCTCCCCAACAAGCCGGGGATTCAGTGGCTAGACGGTGAGCAGAATGCACCGCTAAGGAATCGGATAATGAGGTTACCATGACTTTTGAGCTCTGAAAATGTGGAAACTAGGCGGTCACCACACCGTGTGCTCGGCCGCTTGTGGGTGTTACGAGGACCACCTGGGGGGGGGGGTGCAGTGGGCGGGCAGGAAGACAACCGGATAAAAAATATCGAGAGACGAAAAGACATCTGTTCTGCCTGCGTGTGGCTAAAAGTGTTTTTTTTTTTTGCAGCATCAAAAAATGCAGCATCAGCACAATTCCGTGTTTTCTAAAAAAATGTCATAAATCTTTAAAAGGTAATGAAACTGCACGGTAATATCTGCGATCACACAGCACTTTTTTGAAGGCCTTCCTTCTAGGACCACAGTAGCAGAACTGAAATGAACGCATATGAATGCAGACGGCAGCAGGTGAACATCACGCCCAGACAAACCCTAAGCTGTACACTAACCTCAACCCACTCCTCAGCACTGACCTTATTTCCTGCTGGAGCTGCTCTTTTCTTCGCTGTTGTACATGCCATTTACCATTTTCCTATTTCCTCTTCTTAAAGGCCACATTCAACACAAATGTGCCTTTTCAGTGAATACATTTCCTGGCTCAGCGGGCCCGCAGTCAATATTGGAACTGAGCTCATCCTTTATCAAACAGCTTCTGAGCAGATAGCTAAAAATGCCAGCTTGATTTCCATTTTTTCCATTCGGGATGCAAACAGCTAGACAGCAGAGGGCTGGTCCGGCTCCGGCTGCTGGGGAGGGGGGGGCGGGCTGGACTCGCCGTGCGTACAGATCGATCAGCCGCAGGTGTTGGGCTGATAAGTGGTCCGATGCCCTTCCACAGCGAGGTGGGGGCCAAAGGAGAGTGCACATGACAGAGAGACACATCCTAATATCAGGAGAACTACGCAAGTGCCGGAAAGTTGGCAACCGCATGGAGCGCAGTGTGATTTTTATTGCATCAGGTCAGAAGGTCTATACTGTTCCCACATTAATGAAAACAATACAGTCCTGAGTCCAATAACTGACATTTCAATATACAATGAATCTGTTTTGAAGACATAGGACTATTTCCCAGAATTTCTGTCATAAATCAATGATTTTTAAATGAAAATAAATGTAAAATGTAAAAGTAATCATTATTTTCATTAAGGAGCATGGAATACAAATAATATATGAACAAAGATGCATCCCTTTTGCAAAACCACTTATCTATGGCAAGTATGAAGTGCATCTAAGCTGAGGCACGTCGAAACTGTAAGGTCCAGATAAAACCCAAAGGAAATGCCTAAAACACTCAGCTGGTAACAAACCCACCAACAGTCCGGGAGCTACACGGTCGGATCGCCATTCAGAGAGTCACTATACTCATAAGAGGAAGCATTTTAAAACACAAATGTCATGTGAAAGATTTGTGGCTTAAAGGAGTCCCTGCCCCCCTACCCCCATTATAGCTGAAACGTGCTCTTTCAGGCCACAACATCACCGTCGGCATTATCGTGGCGTTCGGAGGTGTTATCTAATTTCTTAAGCTGGAAATGTGACTTTCTGTGTTCGACTAAGAAAAGACAGGGACCTACTGTCAGAGCAACCTTCCTGTATTTTGCTAAGGCCTGCTGCACCAAGAGTGATATCTTGCGGAGATAATAGTTATCGCCTCTGTACAAAAGCGATATACCTGATAAAGTTGACTGAAGCTAACAAAAAAAAAAAAATAAAAATGAAAAGCCTGAATCCAGCTAAGCTTTGAGCTCAGACCATGCTATGCTTTTTATCAGAGACCCTCAAAGATAAAAAAAAAAAAAAACGACCTTGCAGACTATAAACTGTGGGCTCCATTTCGCACACTTCTGACGGCTGTCATGAACGTATCAGGATGTGGGCACACAGAAAGTGAGAAAGTCGGGTTTCGTCTCTGCTTTAATACCCCCATGGAGACTGAAACGGGACAGAGGAGAGCCGAGCTGGTAATAAACACCACCCTCCGTACACGCCTGGTGCCATAAACCAAGGAGTCATTTACCGGGTGCCGAATGATCGTGCCACTCTTAGGAGACTCCACTAAAACTGTGGCCCATAATGGATCAGGTGGGACCAGCCGTCCATCCAAGAAACACACCCTGAGAGTGACAATGGCACTGCTGTGCCCTAGATTAATTAACCACCTTTGCCAGCAGGTGGCAGAGACTCTGACTGAGCACACAGGCATCACTATCATCTGAGGCATTTTTCCTGGGGGGGTCAAATGTAAGCCTGGCTCAGGAAGTTCACTCCTGCCGCCCATCTGCTGTCCCAGTGCTTCCCTAAAAATGCCAGCCCTGGTACCGGGTGGGGGGGGTGCTTTCTCATTCACGAAAACACTCTAATCCTCTATTGAAGATGGCATCTTCTCCCAGAGATCACTCTCCAGCTATCTCCCCACTTTCCCACATAACCCTCTCATTAAAAGTCTAATCCTACATTTACATAATGTCTGTGAGGCAATCCTCAAGCAATTGGTTATTGCAGCCAAAGATTTATACAATAACCGCCCGAGGGGACTTAATGGGGAAATCCATTTGTATTCTGCTCTGCTTACTATTATAATTACATCAGCAAAATAAATTGACAAATGTCATAATTGTATGACTACACAGGAGAGCCTGTTTTAGATTCGGGAGAGTGCTGCTTCTCTCCATATGAATGCCAAAGAATAATAAGAAGAATACCACTTCTACTACTACCTGTACTATTAATACTATCAATACTACTAATACTACTAGCAATACTACCACTGCTGTCCCAGTGGTAGCAGTGTCATTGTCACTACTAATACAGTACTACTAGCAATACTACTACTACTACTACTATTAATAATAATAATATACTGAAATATTGTAATAATAAAGAATAATAAGAATACCACTATCAATGCTACTACTACTACTACTAATATGCTGCAATACTGTAATGATAAAGACTAGTAATAAGAATATCAGTTCTACTAGTACCTCTACTACTACTACTACTACTACTACTAATACTAATAATAATAATAATATAATACTGTAAAATCTCTAACACGGTATAGTAAATATAAGAAATAAACTGGAGGCACGGTGAGGCGGGTAGTTATGTACTGTAGCAAAGGAATCAATGCGGGTGGATAGAGAGCTGCTGACAGGCCATTTAAAATTCACGCTTGGCCCCTCTGCCTGTAAGAGACAGATAAACGCTGACACTGAGAAATGTTACACTGAGTACAAACAGACACATTAGACCCCATAGCACACGGCAGCGCTGCAAGCTCTGCACTGGAAAACAACATTTCTGTGAAAAGAACTATTTATAAGAATTACAGTTTTATACACTTTTTTATGCATAAGCCAGAATACATACTGTATTCGGCCATTCCAAGGCATGCTGATAAATTAAGAGAAGGTAGAAGTAAGGCAGGCTTTGACTGGAGGAGAGTCGGTACAGCTGATTTGGAGCACATGGATGTTCGGGGATGGTGAAATCCATCCACTCGTTACTTCTGCCTTCCACTCAGTCTACTTGGGGCAACATGGCTTTTGTTTTTCCACTCCTTTGAAATCAGATCTTGTGATCAAAGACACATTACATTCTTTCATATAAGAGGTCGCCCCAGACTCTCACATGCTAAGCCGGCGGGCTGCTTGGGGAAGCAGAGCGCGCACCGTGGGAAAAGGCAGTAGTCGTCCTGTCGATATGCCACTCTTTTTAGTTCCTCTCAACCCTGACCCTGAGCTTATGTGTAACACGTCTTATCGGCGTCTTTCAATAATGATCGATCGATAACTGGAGGGAGAGCTAGCAGTCTTACTGTATAATAGCGGGATCCCTCCAGGTAAGGCAACTAACATGCACGTTAGCCCAAAACGTCGTCATTCTGCCTTAGTCAACAGGATCAGCAATGACGGACCAGCTGGGGACAAATGAAGAGCTGAAAACAACTGTAATTATGATCTAATTTTGCTGTCCTAACAGGCATATACAGTAGGCTACACCGGACAACACAAAGACCCCCTTTTCAAACAAACCCATGCATGAGCTTCCCGTGGATGGCAACTTACTGAACACCTTATTTTGAAAGTGATTGTAAGCGCAGATTGCGGAGTTCTGGGATAACGTGGACTGCCTTTGTAATGATATGCTTCCCGCAAAAAAAAAAAAAAATCTCAGCTCCCCGAGTTAAATTGCACTATGCTACTCTGAAGCAACACAGACACGAGTGTTTTCTCATGTGTGATGACAAAAAAAAACAGGCTGTGAAAGACAGAGTGTGAAAGAACGTGATGGAAAAAAAGGGGGGACGATGTGTGTGAGGATCTGTTACATTGGCCTTTTGAGGTATTAAAAAATACAGGCAGGTAAGAAAGCACACAAACTGTCTCGTGGAAGCTGTGTCTGCAGAGCTTTGTCTTGCCCAAAAAGTGATAATTGGTGTTTTCAGTTTACAGCTATAGGCTTTAAAAAAATGGAAGAAAGTAGCTTAGAATTCAACAAAAAGACATTAAGTAAAAAGCATAAAATAATGTTGATGAAACCTGTCGTCGTCTGACATGAACCTGATAAACATGCCTGATAGAATGTGGCATTTCGTTCGTGATTTCAAAGGAAAATGTGCCCTGTGTTAAATATTTCATTAATTCTCCGTACAATGTGGGATGGCTGAATGCACACAGGGATTCTATTTAACAGACATGCATTTCCCTGAGCATACAGTATCCAACTATTTGTAATGGCCTGCTTTAAAAAAAATATAATAATTCTGTGGAATAAAACATGTATGCAAGTAATAGTACTTACACCTCAACCAGGTCCTTTTACATCCTTTAATGAAGCTCAAGATGTAAAATTAAACTGAGGATAGATAGATGAATTTAAGTGAAAAAAACATGAATCAGAAGTGAAAATCAAATTTCATGAAGCCTTTCATAGTTTCAATACATAAGTAGCAATGAAATAAGATATATAGGCATCAGTGGGATGTTAAAAGCCTCTTTCACAGTCTTTTGCGGGGATAATTATTTAGCGAGTGTTCAGCAGCCTCGCTGCTGTAAATCTCCCCAAACCTCAGCTGAGATTTCGCTCCACACGCTGCACATGCCCTTGTGATCTAGACCTCTAATTGAGTTTTTTTTTGGATGCTGAAGTGGAAAAAGTGTGAGAGAAAAAAACACTCTGTATATTGACTGCAGGTATAGGAAACGGTCACAGTCACAATAAGGCAAAGCCACATAAACGGACTGGCTTTTGGATTTAGCTTTTAGCCCCACAAAACACTGATCATAAGTCTTGTGCTTCCAATGTCCCAGGTACTTTGAGCCAACTGATCGCTGCTCTGGGGACTAGGGCAAATTTGACAGATTTGGGGAATATGGAGGTTGCTGAGGGTGTGTGTCAGGGGAAGAGATTAAGGTACTGATGAGCTGATAAGATCAGTATGCTGGGGTCTATGTACCACGTTATGTTAAGTAACTGATTAATGCCTTTTGGCGTCCACCACACAGCCATAACACATTAATATATTTTACTGATTTTCTACTGACATTCCTAGTGAAATAATACTAATATATAATGTAATATTAACCTAATACCCTGCAGTGCTATGCGAGATTTCAGGCCCCTGAAAGCATATTGCATTGGCCCCTAACCTAGACTAATTATATCCCATCTTTTAGGGCCCTTGAGTGACAGGGACCATTGGAATCATCCCCCTCAAAGCTCTATCATCATACGCACATGTACAGTTTGTTTTTTTAACCTTAAGAATATTTCCTGTATTAGTACTTTTGTATTTCTCTTATGTAAACATTTTTAACTATTGTAACTTTTTAGTTTATTGTAAGATTTTAAACTGTTGACATTCTCAATTCTATTTTTGATTTGATGTGCACAGTCTATGGGTCGTTCAGGGTATATTTCACTACATGTTGTATTTGTAGAACCAGTTATGTGAAAAATAAAGTATCTTGTATCTTTGTGGTATCCCTGTTAATACCCGCATTTGGCAGTGGTGGCTTGATGGTTAGGGAAGTGCACTTGTAATTGAAACATTGCTGGTTTTAACCCCCGACCGGCAAGGCACCGCTGAGGTACCCTGAGCAAGGTACCGCCCCCAAGCACTGCTCCCCGGGAGCTGAATTAGCTTCCCCCTGCTATGTCACATATGGGTTAAATGCAGAGGACACACTTTGTTGTTGTGCGCTGTGGTGTGTCAACTACGACAACTTATCACAAAAGTTAAAAAAAAAAATTAAAAATAAATTCCCTTTCATTTACAATTACATTAAACAAATAATCACCTTAAACCGGTCATCCATCCATCATCATAGCTACTGATCTAATAGAGGTCTACTGTGAACCAGGAAGCACAGAGCACAAAGTGCGGGACCCCCCGGACAGGAAGCCAGGCCCACAGGTGATGCTATCATTTTCGTTGGATTGGTTGCTAATGGTCAGAATACGGAAGAGCAGTGACACCCATACAGAAGGTGTCATATCCAGCCCACTGCTTTCTGCTGCATGTGATGGTGTGTCACTTTTGTGCATGGCTGACAGGACTGAAGCACAATCAGCACGGCATGCTGGGATATGTAGCACGGCGAGTGAAAAGGGATGGGACCCCCACCCTTTCTGAGGCAATCACTCTTATCTGAGCACCATAGCTGGTGTACAGCAGCCGGAGGGAAGGGGTAATGGTTTAATAGCTTAAATAGTGACACAAAAGGTGCACCTTACTCATTATGACTCATTGTGTGATTGCCCCATACGGCTCCTCGTCAGCCATCCCATAGCCCTGCTGCCGGTCAGCTCCCGCGTCCGGGCGGGCGACAGGGCCCCGGTAATGAGACAGCCGGACACATGTGCGGTGCAGCCTTTAGCTGAGGACCCCTCATTCTGGGGGAATTCGTCCTTTGTAGCTGTCCTTGTGGTGCCAGCGTCACCGGCGGAGAGAGCAGGGGGCTCAGCTGCCACTCTCCTCGGGCGGCGCGGGTCCCGCTGACGCCGCTCAGCCGGCGCCGTCTGGAGTGTGACATTTCGTTTCGCTTCTGTCAGCAGTTACCGGCAGCCAATCCCGGAAGGGTGGCTGTAGTGCCCACCTGAGTGGCAGCTCGTACACTCAAAACAATACGCTCATTAATCCTGCCTCCACGTCTCCGCGACTTAAATCCTCGCCACCAGCATGAGGTAGATTCCCCAGCCTCCCCTTCTGCCCATCAACCAAAAACATGCTTTTTTATAGTCTCTGCTTCATTATGTGGACAACGACAGGGCTGTGTTTCCACAGGCTGCCAGAGCCCCGCCCCCGAACTGCATTCCGGTCAGGTGCCATCCAAGCTCTCCGGAGGCTAACGTGCTAATTTGGCCAAATGCGTAAATGCTGAAAGACCCCCCTTGTATCGATCCACAAATCGGCTCAGCTACCAACTCCGCATGAATGAGGAGACACGGCGGTTTTTAGTGAAAGGTCACCAGAACACCCACCCAAACTAAAATTTTGACGTAACACTTTATTGTGATCACAGTCTCGGAATGAATTCATGTCGTACTGATATTTATTAATTAAACTCTACACCATTACTCCTATAGTTCTCTTCTTTTGCACTTTTTGAGCACATCTGTCACCTGGTAAAATGGACAATTTGGAATGCGGTGATTATTTCGGCTTCAGAAAGTGGGTGTATTAAAGAGTTCTCTGAAATGTGTTGAAGAGGCTCTCACCAAGAAGCAATACTGCCAAGAGTCTACCTACACTTATTATTAATATTATTATTAATGCAGTTAATCTCTGTTCCCAAAAGACTAAAACCACACACATTTCCGGCATTTTATCAGAACTGATGCAAGCAAAGTAGTTCTATTTTGATTGATTAATGTCAACGTTCAGACAGCCATGCTGTCATGATCTTCCCCTTTTCTGTTAACTGAATGACCGGTTCTTCCATGAACATCTGTGTCTCACAGTTATTTTATTCTTGTTTCTTTGGTTTCATATGTATGTGTGTGTGTGTGTGTGTGTGAAATATATTTTATATATATTTTAAACAGACAAGCCCATAGCTCCAGCTAGTCCAGACTCGATATGGTATTTACCTGGCAGTTAAGTGCCAAATTGCGTCTTGTCACTTTAAAATCACTGCTGTCATTGCCTTGTTTTTCCCTGGTTGGCTTCCCTTGGTGACAGCGACAGGGCAAGCGGTGGCACTGCACAGGAAGGAACACTATAATGGTCACTGTAGCCTTACGTGGCCTATTGGTGATGAAGTTCGCAAATTTGCTTCTTTATTGCACAGTCTCTGGCATATTCACACTTTTAAAAGCGAAGTTCAATGAAAGAAATCCTATACAGTATAACATGTTAAGGAGATTTTGTAGAAGCCTAAATTATCAAACATAACCTGCATACGTCACTGTAAATACAGGAGATTAACACATCAGTAAGTGCTGACTGGACAGGCCCTAGGTATTTAGGCAGCCTAGGCAAAATTCTGCCCTTACCTCAGATATTTCGACCACAGATATTTCTTCCATTTATTTTTCACTCTTTTGCACCCCCCCAATCAACAGGTGCCATAGATGCTCTCCTATGTCGCCTATAGGATGGGCTGGCCTTGATTGCCAAGATCTTTTGTTGAAAATGCAATGGTTGTGCGCTGTGTCTTTTAACAGAAATCTGTTAACCTCCAGATTTCAGAGTATTTATTCATTTATTCATTTTTGTGTAGTGACAAACCCTACTCCTGTTGACTAGTTTGTTCACTGAGATCTCTCAGCCATGACGCCAAAGAGGTAGCAGCCCTTAGCAGACCATTCAGCAGAGAATTAGCCATTTTCACCTGCTGCCCAGGGAGAAATTAGCGCAGTCCATCTGGAACAAATATCAGCATTTGAAATGGGCTAACAGCTTGGAGAAACGAGCCTCTTCCCTACTTTGATAGGCCCTGGACATATAGCTTTGATCCTCGGCTAGGCGGCGATGCGCTCATCGGTCTCCGAGCGACACTTGAGGCGTGGTCACAGAGACAGAGGGAAAAGACAGGAATGAAAAGCACAGAAGACTAATGGAGATGTCTTTCCCACAGGTTTTGCGAAAGCCTTGTTTGGACTGAGTGAGATTGAATAGAAAAAGCTGAAGATAATCTGGGTCTTTTCAAGCAGCCTGGAACACCATCATTAAAAGAATCTAGTACATAAAGGAATACCCAAGACAAACAATAACTCATTGTGCGATTCCTTTTGAGTAAGCATGCATGTCTTTCAATTTTTAATTTTGGACATTAACAAAGCCAGGAAAAACAATTAACTAATTAGCTCAGTGCCACGAAAATGCCACTGTTTTCTACATCCTCGAACATGGTATATAAGGAATATTAATAATAGATATTCTAAATAATGGATATGGCAGGGAAATGTCAAGCTGTTTGTTGCAAGAGATCCACTGACATTTTTATTCTGCAATCTTGGCCACACCTCTCATTCAAAAACAGGCCT
>JAODJW010000106.1:7733614-7754883 GCA_026777045.1 Hyperopisus bebe | reverse complement strand
AAGCTGTTTGTTGCAAGAGATCCACTGACATTTTTATTCTGCAATCTTGGCCACACCTCTCATTCAAAAACAGGCCTTACCCTGTTCGCCTCACTGAATTTGTGCAATTGCTCTTCGATCTTATGAGGAAAAACCAAACAAGGAGGTTTGTTTCAAACCTTTGCATTCGGATTTTGAACTGCAGAAGAAGCGGGATGATTACAGAGTGGCAGATGCCCACAGCATTTCCGTCACCGTGGAGATTAAAGACTGAGAGACATTTGAGTAGTGAGTACATTGGCGCTGGACTGTGTAGGTTCAGCATCTGCTTCAGACTGGGTGAAGGTGCAGAGTAGGAGCTTGTCTGCTGACTGCACAGCTTAGCGGAGCAGCGGTGCTGAATGTCAATCGCAAAGAGGGAGTCCGTGCTAAATCCAGGAAAAAGCTGCTTTTCTAATTACTGCCCATCGCTGCGTTTCAGAAACATATGGCTACTCAGGGTTCAGTGAGATGCTCCTGTTTCTTATATTTAAAAGAAAACAGGCTGTTACTGAAGTTCACAATTGCCATTTCATCCTCTTCATACATCAGTCTTTTCTAAGCCATCCGGATGGAAATTACCCGCAAGGCCTTCCTTGGCAAAACATAGAGTCATGTGACAGTTTTGAATGGCAGCGGAGAGGAATAGGAAGGTTAATATAGCTGCCGCTAGTAATGTGTTTGAATTACCCAGGCTTTGCATGGAAATGCAAATTCCAGTGTCACAAGTGAAGGGCCCAATGTCAAACAGCAGGGCTTCAAACACAAAGCGGAATTTCGTCCTGAGCCTTTGACAGTCAGGCTCTGATTCAAAGTGTCAAGTTTTCAGACTCGCTATGCTTTGACATATACTGCTATCCTAAGCAAAATCCCCTCCCACCCCCCCTATTTTTGGCTTTTGAATTCCCTGCAAATTCCATCTCAGCCATCCCTCCACAGCTCTTGCATGCATGGAACCGCTTGTGGATGTCGGGAGCACATGATGGACGCCGACTCCCAGGTGGGGTCTGCTTCCTGGTGACCGGTGCAAAATCCGTGGATGGCTCGATCTGACGGCCGCGCGACATGACAACAGCCATCCCTTCCCAACCCCCCCTCCCCCACACACGCACACACACAAAGACAGAAGGGTGTAAAAGCCCAGTAAGTGGGTAATTAAACCTCTCACTTTTACACATGGGAACTTTGTGGTAAAGAGAAGTGCATAAGAAAACTCTAAAGAAAAAAGACTTCCTTTAATTTCTTTGTTGAATAATATAATTATAGATAAAAGTAGCCTCAGGCAAGGTTTTTTATAATTTTTTTTTTTAATCCCAAAGACTTCTCTGCTTATCGACGGGACTGTCAAACACCGCAGTGGTATTTGAGAGTGGCTCAACACTTCCATCTATGCTCACTATGCATTACATGCATTCATATATCTAAGAAGTAGTTTCATTTGTCTCCTGTCAAATCCATAAAAAGTCCTGTTCAGTCTCAGTAACCTCACGGAGTTCCTGCCAATTTTATGGAGTATGAGAAACAATGCGACCATATTAGTTTCCAGTGTGAATATTCCACATATATTAATACTCTCTCCCTGTGTGTGAGTACTCCCTGCATGTAAGTACACTCCGTGTGTGAATACTACTTGTGTGTGAATACTGCCTGCATGTGTATACACCCTGTGTACGAATACTCCCTGTGTGTGATTACTCCCTGTGCGTGAATACTCCCTGTGCATGAATACTCCCTGTGCATGAATACTCCCTGTGTGTGAATACTCCCAGTGTGCGAAAACTCCCCACAACCTTTTTGCAGAAGCCTGCAAAGCCCCCTGCTGTGCAGTGGCCTTCTGCCTGTGCCTTCCAGTTAGGGTGATGAACTTGTAGTCTTTTGGAGACAGAGGAGTGCAGGGCTTTCGAGAGAGCAGCGGAGCCCCACACCGACAGCGAGCTTGCAACGGGGCTCTTTCCGCCTCCCCCCGACGCATTGCGCATTCCTGGCACGCTGCCTTCTCGAAGCAGCTTGCATCCAAGACATGCCGAATCAAAGTAATGAACTACACAGTGTTGTGGCCAAACCATCAATCAGGAGTAAGCATGAAAAAATAGCAATGACACATCAGAATATAATAAGAAAATCAACAGAGAAGTATTTCCTTATTTTGGAGGAAGAGATATATGAAAAATGAATAAATGACATGCCTTACCAGGAATTTCGGTGTCTCTTTTTTATAAACACATCTGTGCTGTACTAACACATTATTGGTTGTGACATTTAAATGGTGGTCAGCATGTGTCTGCATCCTGAGTTTACAACTGTTGTTTGCTAAGATGGTGAGGTCACGGCCAAGGTCAGCTATGTGGATTGGCTGGACACAGGATTCTCATTAGTGACCATTAAAATGGTTCACCTTTCAAAAAATGTTTACTTTCCAAGCTGAAATCTAAATCTGAATGACTGAAGAAGTTCAATTAATCAACTTCCTTCCGTATTTGGCAGGGCAAACAAAAAAAAATGGAACAGGACTTATATGCATGAAGTAAAAAGTATGGTTGCTGCTGCAACAGTTCCAGAAAGTTCATTATAGAGCATTGCTGGGGAAAATACTATCATCCATTTCAACAAAAATGCCTAATTAAATTAAATTGACATTATAAATAGAAAAAAAACATAAAATGTATAACTTAATGCAGCTTAAATGACAGATATTCCACCTTTTCATACCAGATACATTCTTGCTATATTGCCGCTAATGATTTGTTCAGTTTTAATATGTGCAATCATGTTACATTTAAGAATACAGTAATTTGACAATTTAATGAGGAGAGCGGAGAATCTGTCAGTCTAATTGAGTAGCCTCTGCAGTCTTTTACTTCCTGCTGTAGAATTCACTAAATTACCCACTTCCATTCTTAAAGGGCCACTTCATAACCCCACACAAGCTTTAGAATTAAACCCATGTAGTTTACTTCTAAGGTTCATGTCAGCTACACCATTCCCATCTGCAGCTTCACACTCGCACATTCTCAAGGGCTGTGGTGTTAAGTGCAGAGGTAAATCCCACTGAACCATCTCTATCGAGCCCTTGCTTCACCACCTTCACGGCATCGAGACTGAATTCATCTTATCAATTCAGAACTCAATGTGCGACCTCCTACAAACTAGTGGGTTGCTGCCTCTGGTTTCAGATAAATGTAAATGGGAGATAAGACCCTTTAAGCCACATCGAAGTCAGGGAAATATGTCTTATATTTCCATAATAATGCCAATAAATGTGCATTAAACAAGCCCTTACATACCCTCCCAAGGGAGGGAGCACCATTTTGCATTATATACTGTACAGTATATCAATAATTATATAATTTGTGGAAAATGCATGTAAATATACATAATATTACAGTTTTGTTTGCATGAATTACTTCATGAGCACCACGTAAACTTTTATAAACAGAATTCAGAGTGAGATTATTATCCTGTGTATTTGAGAGAATAATCTACTTTGCGACACAGCAGAGCATAATTTACTAACTTGATATCCTTCTTGCCTGCCTGTATTGAATTTGATTGGAGTTAACTTGAGCAGGGCAGGACCCAAAGGCAAAAAAAATGAAAAAATGAAATGCAGAGACACACAAATGATGCACAGCCAATCCGTTTTGCATAGTTTCTGAAATATCTCATTTAGCTATGAGTTAGACTATTGATACATGATTTTATAAAGAATTATTAGCCATTAAAAGTGAGACTGAAGCCAACTGTCATGAAGAAACATTTAAAAGCTGAAATTAGCTTTTAGCAGCTGAAATGCGTATAGCGAAGAGGACTGAAATTGAGAAGTAGTTGCTTATCCTCTTTACTAGGCTGCTATGGCTTTCAGGGCATATGATATGTTTGTTAGCACTGAATAGTTCACAAGCAGAACCTGGTCTTGTGAGTTGGAAATTACTGTTGGCAAGAGAGAGACTCTTTGATCAGGCTAAATGTATATCCAATGCTGCCAACAGACACTGGCAGTAGAATGGATGGATGTGCAGAAAAGGTTAGTGAGTTTCAACTTGGTAGCTTTAGAGGATGCCATACTCCATCACATCAGATGTTTGGGAGTTCAGTCACAAAGTGTCAGACAACTTCTCAGTACGGCACCCGATCACCCAACATCAACACCCAACCAGAATGACAGCAGGTCCCAATATCCAGCATCTAATGGAAAGCCTTGTCAAGAGAGTTGAGGCTTTTATAGCAACAAAGAGTGGGTCAACTTCCTACTATTACTCTTGGTTCTGGAATGAGATGTTAGACAAGCTGGTGTCCACATACTGTTGGTCATATAATGTGGAAAATGGAACAAGTGCTCAAACAGGGGGATTTAAAAAGTCAAAATTGAACATTTCTCATCTTGCCACAAAGCAGGAGAAGAACCTCATTTCAAACACAATCAGATCCTTCGCAGACACTCGTCTAATGTGTACAAATGTCAATTTCTACATTCTATTTTCCCCATTTCCTTTCAACAGTGACCTTTAAAGACACTAATAACGTGACCTTAAGAATAGACATAGCAGAGTGGTTGAGGCACAGCAGCCTCTGGGCTCTTTCATTCAGCCAGCAGCCTCTCCCTTTAAGACAGGGCCAATCGTACATAGTGTATTAACACATACTTTTCTTCCCTATTCAGGGGTGAAAGGTCACAGTTCTTAAAGTGACGGATTGTCATTTAGGCAGAGTCGCACTTCAGAGAGGGAGACAGATGGAGGAGAGAGACTAAGGCGCGTCTTTTATCAACTGGCCGAGCGGAGAAGAGCCGTGATCAACTGGAACTCCATAACGCGCCGCCGCTATCAGGCAGAGTGCTGGAAGTTTGCCATCTAATTTCAGCTTGAAAGGCTTAAATAAATGGTACATAAAATATAAGAGTGAAGACTCTTCTTTAATACTTTCTGTATCTGCAATAAACTGTAACTGCATTTATAAATCCTGGCACGTAAATACTGACTACATAGTGGAAATATCTATGCTGTTGGGAACATCAGGCTGACATGGTCCAAACTTTCTGGCAACCACTGTGATTCTCTGAATTGGACCTCAAAGTCACAGTTAAGATAACCAAAGGCACACACAGGCAAAGAGGAGTCCTCTCCATGGCCGTATTACCATACTCCCTGGTCCTGAAGATAATCCCTGCTCATTAATATCTGGTTTCCCAATCTCTCACAACGTACATCCCACCAACCTTTGTTAGCCTACAAGGATTAGCCAAACCTGACAGCAACCAGTGCTGAGATATAACTGATCCACTTAAGTAGCAAATTTGTTAATGAATGTATTTATGTACGGGGTCTTTCATGTGTCTTTTCATGTGATATTAGAGCCATAATAATTTGATAGGAAATGAGATTTGTGATGTAGATGAACGCGTGACACGGCCTGGGGTGTGAAACAGCTGGTTCAAGTGCTCTCCATCTATTCCACGCCACCCAACATAAAGCTAATTAATCAAAGCATTCCTGATGCTCTTTGATCTGCTTATACGATTCCATGTCTGCCCCTTTACGGTATCACTGAGTCCCCCCCCCCATTGACTAGCACCCCCTCAAACTCAAACCCGAGGCAGAGACTTCCCACTCTGAACAAACAAATTCAGGTTTTTCCTCCAGGTAAGAACAATGACTGTCCACTCTTATTCAAACAACCCCGGCATTGTTGGTTTCTGGCATTCATCGAGAAAAGGACAAGAACTGTAACTAATGCAAAGAGATAATGCTGAAGTGAAGCCATTTTGACGGCTCCTCCATTCCTCTTCTTGCCTCCCTGGTCTGCAGCATAAAACACAGAGATACATGTTGCCTAAAGTTCTTATGTGCAGCTAAATGCTGACCTTTTCCTGCTCTTTGGCTACTTATATAATCCTGGCAAATTCATCAAGAGAAAGACACCCTGGTCTCGCTCTTAGATGAGAGTTCTTAAAATATTTCTCTTGTTTTCTGTCAGTGAAAATTTAAGTTGCATTTATAACCACGGGTCATTAAACATGCTGCGTAGCTTAGAGAACGATTTACGTTTACAAAATGCCTTGTCAAATTGAAACACCTGCTCGACATGTTTAAATAAATTTATTTTTCAGTTTACCCCTACGGAAACATCCCTCCCAAATACTAACCCCATAGCAAATCTGACAGCATTGACTGCTGGATTATTCGTGTGATGTTGCCTTTGGCAAAAGACCCTAAATTTACATCTCTGAATTCAGAGGGCTTTGTACAGCCCAGATAAGCTTGGGTAGATTGCACTTTTAGATAAATCCACTATAATCAATGCCTTTAATTTCACAGCACATCTAGTCATCACCTCAGCACTTAAATCATGATAAGCTGAAAGATTAAAATGTTCCTTTTCATTTTTTTCGTGCATGCCCCCTCCGGCTCCGTCACCACGGCTCATTTCCCGGCTGTCAGCACTTTCTCCCGTTAGCCGCCGCTCACGCCGAATGTCTCGCGGACGCCCTGTCGCCGTGCCAGCACCTTCCATGCGACGGTGCCCAGACCCACCCACCCTCACGCATGTGCGCCAACGGCAGGGAAGCCGAGACTGGCATCGCCCGCTCCAAAGCCACACATGGCACACCTGCCAGCGGGTTCCGGTGTGGCTCACGCGGGCTGTCAACACGATTCCTCACCTCCCCGCATCGACAGCGACTCAGCGGGCAGGGAAGAGACAAACACATGTGCGATGCCAAGAGAGCCCACACCCCCACAGCAAAGCTCTCCATCCCCCAGCCCTTCTGATAAAAACTCAACTCAAACGAACTTAGTGATGAGCAAGAAATTAAAGATAAGCCAGTGTGCTCAGCAGAGCCTTAACGAGATCAGCTGGGGCCTTTGGCAGGAGAAGCCTTGGAGATGCACACAACAGAAGGTCAGAGGATAGCGACTCCCCTTTCTTTGTTATCTTGCTAAACTGAAAGCTTGGGTGGATAGAAGGTGCTTTTGTTTGGTCGCACCTGTGCACTGTGCTCACCTAAACAAAGAGTCCGTTCGCTCCTGTAACATCTACTGCTGATCTGCCCAGTATCTGGCCAACGTGGGATCACAGAAAGCCTGGAGACTGTCCCATTAAGCACATGGGGCATCCTGGACTCATTCCGGTCCCTCATGGGGGATGGCAATCTAATTAAATCATTTGTGTCTGGTCTGGAGGACACACAAAGGCAGGCAGGGCATGCAAATCCTACATACAGGGAGCTGGGGTCGAAATCAATCCATGGACCATGAAGATTTGAGGCCACACTGATCCAAGGCACCAGGCCTTTGTGTGAACTTGCTTGTACACAGAAAAATTGAAATTGTCACTACAATCAGGCATAATATGTCAGGGTTATAGAAGCAGAGCTACATTTACCACCTATATTGCCTTTTTCCGGTAAACACAGTATATGATTACTGACCCTCACAGAGACCAGATGCTGTGTGACCAAAACTAATCTCACTGATGTGAGCTTGGCATGTGAAAAATAAAATAAAAATAAGGCTTTAGGTTGACTCGAGGGCAGTGCTACTGAGCAAGCAGGGTACAGCTGCTTTCGCACCGTTTTTCGGTCTTTGTGGATGAAATGAAAAAAGTGACGGGATCAAAAAAGGAAAACAGGCACGGGTCTGGACCTGTGAGTGCCCTCTGTCCCCTGCCACGTTGTCCGCTGAGCAGCTCTCTAATTGGTGAAGATGTCAAAGAGAGTGACTCATCGCTGCAGCCTCCCCGTGCTCAGAGACAGGTGTCTCTTCCTCCTTCTCGCAGGGACCAGCGAGATGGGGGCACAGACCCCATCCTGGCTGGGGTAGGCAGCGAAAGCAGACTGAAGTTGTGCTCTGTGGGTTCCGCGGCACTGGCTGAGCACACGGGTGCACGGACAGAGTTAACCTGAAGAAGCCAATCGCACGCACACTGGCACTGGGTGAATAAAACGCAGGGCCACAGGTTGGCACTTTATTTGTGTGTGTATGCAGGCGTATTTGCTGTAGACCCACATACGGGGCCACACGGGGACGAGAAGGCGCTCCTGTGCTTACCGCCTGCTGCTGGCCAGGCGCGGCGTCTTATTTTAATGAGCATCTCTGGAGGTGTCAGCTGCATGTTGAGCCGGTCCTGAACAAGCCGGCCGCTGCGCTGGCTGGACCTGCGCTGGCGGCTTCATTAAATACCATCATTAGCCACGTGCTGGATTGCAGAGGGCCCCTTATAATGCAGTCAGCACCCACCTCGCGGGGCAAAGACCTCAGGAGTCATTTTGGCTGCAATCATAATAATAATAATCATAATAACAATAATGATAATACAAATTTATTACAAGTGCTTAAGGAAGGAGCTGCTGACTAAATCTGAGTCTGGAAAATGGCAAATAACCTGAAGGAAGTTTCACATCATTGCCTTATTATCGGACCATTAAGGTCCAAAAATGAAGCTTCTCTGTTCGCAGAAGCCATGTGTTATAAAGCACACAAACAGCCCGTTAATGGCTCTTTGCGTTCTCCTCTGTTGAGATGAGAATTATTACCAGTCCCATTTAAAAACCAATGGAGGAAATGGAAATAGCTCTTCCTGGGAAATCGCCACATTGACTTTACTGCAGGATGGATGCGAGATCTTTCGCAAGGTGCTCAAACGCAGCCAAAAAAATCATTCATGGCTATTTATAAGCCCACATTACCACACACACCGGCTGTTTGCTTAGGGAAATGTCGGAATTTCTCTTTCCCGTCCAGTCAAGCCCTCAATAGCCATAATTAATGATGAGATGCTGGCTCCCATCAACGTGGCGGGCGGGCTTATTAACAGGGAGTCCCGAGAAAAGCAATGGAGGAGAAGGGACACCTACCTGCCTATGTAAACAACGGCTTTGTTTGGGCTGAGTTTACGGTGTGATGAAGTGTCAAGCTAAATTCCAACAGGGAATCTCCATCCTGTAAATTGGCACATATTATCATTTTTATTTATTTATTTATTTATCCATCTATCTATTTATCTATCTGTATATTTATCAATTTATTTATTAATTCTAATTATCCCCATGGCTATCTCCTATGTCTGGCGAAGGCCATCAGGACACAAACGTGAAAGGAATTCCCTGCCTACGTGGCATGTGTTTATTATTGTTGCTTTTTGAAGTGTAATGCATGTGTTCGGGTGTGAATGTCATTTTTGTAGCCGTTTTGTACACAATTTCGTTCCACCTCATGCAAATGTGGTGCGAAAGACAATAAACTTTCCTTGACCTTGACCTTTCCTGTAGTGCATGTGGGATGATGCCTGTGCTGGACAGAACAATGGGGACAATGACCACCTTACCCATTTTCCAGAGGCAATGTATTTCACTATTTGTATTTCAGTGTAAAATGGGGTGCATGTGTTCATTTGTTTATGTTTATGCATCTTGGTGTATATTGGTAACCTGATTGTGTTGGTGAGTATAGTCTGTCTGTGTCGGTAGTTTGAATCCAGAGGTGATGTGCTGTATCATCTCTTGTGAATTGTGACAGTATTTACAGGTGGTGCCTGTAATGCTTATGTCTTTGAGGATGTATTTTCTGGTGTTAATGACTTGGTATTGCATAGCTAACATGAATCCTTCAGTCTCACTGAACAGATCCCCGTGAATAAGCCAGCTGTTGGATGCACGTTTATCTACATGAGGTTGGCTGAGTTCATAAGGGTGTCTGCCATGGAGTTATTTCTGGGTTCATTCCGGCTTTGTGAGGTGTGGGGTTGTAATATGTTCTGTGTAAGTTAAGTGGTGTATAGTTAGTGTCTACATGGACGATAGCGTCGTGTAGTGCTGATGTGTTCTGTTTTGTGCGGAATAAGCTTCGCAGTGTGTTTATCTGTTTATTGTGGAGGTTTAGTGTGTCTATGAGGCTCCATCCACCCGTGGGAGAGTGAACCTCTCAGTAGCTCATTTGGGGTGATGATGTTTATGTGTTGCTTGTAGTGTGTGTGTTTCCTTTGGAGCTGTTGTAACTCTGTGGATGTCCAATGTATTACTCCAGAGTAACATATGAGTACTGGTATTACATATATGTTGATGGCTTTGATTGTATTACGTGCGTGTAGGTGTATTTTTAGTCTTTCCCTAAGTCCAGATGTGTATTTTCGTGTTAGTATGCCTTTCATGTGTTTATGCTCAGTTACTTTGGCCTGTTGGAATCCCAGGTACTTGTAGAGCTCATTCTCTATCACTGCGTCAATTTGGTCACCAGTTTGGAGAGTGAGGCCTCCTTCTCTCAGGGATCCTTCTTCAATATGGAGTGTGTTACATATCTCCAGGCCGAACTCCAAGTTTATATCTTGTAAGAATGTCTCTGTTATATGGAGCAGATGTTGTAAGTGCATGTTGGTTCCGGCAGATATTTTCAAGTCATCCATGCAGAATAAATGTGAGAGGCTGTACTGCTGGTGCTGGTTGATGGTTTTATATCCATAGTGTGTGCAGTTGAGTCTGTTTGATAGTGATTTAAGAGGCAGACAGAACCAGAGAGGGCTAAGCGCATCTCTCTGGAAGATGCCTCTTCTGATGCAGATTGTATTTATCGCCATGGTTGTGTTGTTGATGTGAAGATGTAATGTTGTTCTCCAGTGTCCCATCAGTGTCTGCAGAATGGCATGAGTGGGAGATGGATTCAATATAAGTGTAATATCTGTATTAGCCATGTGTGGGACACTGTCAAAAGCTCTTCTGTAATCAATGTATGCCGCATGTAGATGTCTGTGATGTAGATGTCTGTGAAGTTCTTTCTTACAGCCCATATGTTTCCTCTGACATTCTTTTTGTTGATCTGTGAGTATGTTGTTGTCTGTGACATTACTGTATATTTTATTTATACTTGCCGCAAGTATCTTGTACAATGTTTAATAGGCATGTGACGTGTCTATAATTTGTGGGATCTGTGTTTTTTTGTTTTTTGGGTTTATGTATGTGATGCCCCCTGTTAGGAACTGTGGTGTGTCTTGTGGATTTTGTATGATGTGTGTGAAATGTAGTGGGTGCAGAGTGATACATGTCTTGTACCAGAAGTTGTGTATTACATCTACACCAGATGCTTTTCAGTTGTGTTTTGTTTATTTTTTGTATATAATGCTATTTGTTATTTGCTCTTCTTCCTTGTTCCATGAGGCATTCCTATTATGCTCTACTGCATTGGACCAGAGGGAGGAACAGTATTGTGTGAGGCTGTCCTGTGTAGGTGTCCAATTGTTTTCTGTTGGTGTTTTGTTTAGTGTATGTTTGTAGAACTGTTTTTCATTGTTTTGGAATTGTACGCTTTTTGTAGATTCCATCATTGTATACTCTTAGTCTTGGTGATTTCACTGCCAGTTTCTGTTTGAATGTGTCTATATATGTAAGTGTGCGTTCATTGTGATGTTCAATGTCTGTGTGTCTTTGTCCTTTTGAAAATCTATCTCAAGTGACTGTGTAGGTTTTTTGACGTGTTGTTCTGCTTGTATTGTGTTAGCCGACCCAGGTCACATCTGATGTCCTCAATCTGTGATTCTAGTCTGCGTTCCCAGGCCGGCTTCCTAGACTGGTGTGATGTTGTGGTGGTGCCATGTATTCGGTGCTTTGTTTTGCGTCCACAGTGGGTGATGGCGGGGACTGCCGCTGCATCGATGACTGTGTGCATTTGCAGTGAATGTGAGTATTTAGTATGATGCAGTGAGTAATGCGTTGTACTGTCATTGATAGTTTTTTGGATGGTGGCGTTTTCAGTATTAGTGGTTTTTGAGTGGGGTCGGTTCTTATGTATAGTGTGAGCGTTCTATCAAATGCATTAGTGTTTGTAATATTGTAGGGACTGAGCTAGGTTCTCCTGTTGGTGTGTGAGGTGTCATGATGTGGTCCAGCTCTGTGCAGTGTGGATGTGCGCTGATCCCACTGTCATCATGTCTTTCTTTGTATAATTCGGCTGGAACTTGGTGTTTGATTTCTTCCAGTGTTGCTTGCAGAAAAAGGATATTCACAATGATTGTACGTCATTGATCTGCAATTCTTTGTTCTGTGATATTAATGTTGGTGTTATGACCTGCTCGCACGATCCTCCTGTGTGCCACGCCCCTTCGTTAACCCCGTGTGATATCCCGACATAACCAGCTGTTTCTTGCTGTTTCATTTAGTCTTGTCCACATCAGAGTTTGTATCCCCAGTTCCGTCATTGAAGTCTTTACCGTGTTTCTGCCTGTTTGCCCAAATAAATCCCCTGTTCGTTGGACTTCGGTCTGCCTGACATTGTTTCCGCGTCCCCTGCTCGCTCGCCTACAGACAAACGTGACAGTTGGGGTCTTCCTGTATGAATGGTGTGTGCAATTTTTGTCTATATTGTGTTTTGTCTGTTTCTAGTTCTGTTACAGTGTATAAGGTATGCATGAGGAAGTGTTCATTTCAGGTGTCCGTTTCATGCACCAGTGGCGTTTTTTCAGGTGTTGATGAGCCCCTGAAACATCCTCAGATGGTTGGGTTTGATGTCCTGACCTACTGCTCAGTTGAGCAGCCATTCCAGTAGCCAAACTCGGGTCGGTGCTGCTTTCGCCGCCAGTGGCCAAAGGAGCATGTAGCTCATTTTTCACTTTTAGACCTCACCTACAGACACAGACCTTTTATCCTGGGAAACGTTTGAGTCAGTATGAGTTTCATTTTGCTTTTTAACCATGGGTTAAAAAAGGTTAGTCCTGTTAGCCTTCCCTCTCACTAGCACCGCTTTCTCCAGTCTAGTGGCTCATCAAGATCAACTTGATCATAGGGAACTCCAGGGTAAATGAATTACTTCTAGAACTAGTAAGTGTCAAGTCTGGCTGTCGGACTAAACACTCCTGGAAGATCACCCTCCCCCATGACGAGGACATCAGGATTATGAGGAAGTTATTATTATTATTATTATTATTATTATTATTATTATTATTATTATTATTATTATTATTATGTGAAGAAGGACAAAAGGCGTACTCCAGACTGCTGTGGGGTACAATCTCCAGACCCCCCCATCACCCTATCCAAGATAACTGATTGGATACGGGCTGACGGATGGTTGGAAGGCTACTAATAAGAGGAAAAACCACAAACAACAAGAATCTTTCATAAGCACTTAGCTAATGCAGTCTGGAGTCAGTCCTGGGAAACTAAGGGTACAAGTCAGTGTCCACTCTGGGCAGAACGCCAATTTAATCATAGCTAATTCTCCATAATGTTAAGGGTGCCCAATTGAAACAATAATTCAATTCCAATTTCTACCTTAACAATTAATTTCATTCTACACAGTCCAAACACAATGTTGTGGAAATTTCAAATGTATTATAATATATATAATTATATGTATTATTTTATTTGGTGCCTGAATTCTGTACACTCCTGCATACCATACTCCACTAGGTCGTTACCCATGACTCTCATGAGATTCTCTATTATCACCTGTTCCTTTGGAGATGAATAACACATTAGCCTGGTTGATCTTTAAACCCCTGCATAGAATAAAAATGTAAATATAATTCAAATATAATGGAAACTTTCAATGGAAGTCATCTCATTATTGTAAGACAAAACTGCCATTTGAATAATGCTTAAAGACTTAAATCATTTATAAATTCACAGCACTCTGCCTTTTAACATACTCATGCAATTTTGGATTCTGTGCAGTTATGCAATTACAGTTCTTCCTGTATACAGCAGAATAGTATTACAAGACTGACACGGGGGATGAGTTTAAATTATATTTAAAAAGTAGGATGCATTAATAAAACCTTTGTTGTCCTGTCCCTGCTCTGTTTCAGAGTAAATATAAATTTCATCCATTCATGCATCCATCCATCCATCCATCCATCGTATACTGGTGAGGTCACTGGGGTGGGGGAGGTTGGAGCCACTCCCAGACAGTCTTGGGCCCAAGGATGGAAGTTCACCCTTCACAGGATTCTAGTAAATCGCAATAAAATGCAGTGACTCCCTTTATCCTGATATATGTCTGACTTTTCCAAGAATTCCTGCTGATGTGTGAAGCTGATGCCCCAATGGCCTATCATTCCATCCAATTCACTGTTATATTGGCAGAAGTTTTGGCAGCAATCAACACCCGCCCCCCCAATTGGCATAGTCTTGGTACTTTGTGCAGGAAAGTTCACCCCCGAAGGTGACGGCCATCTGCCAGAGTGCCTCTTGTTCTTTCAGAGGAAAGCTGTCCTGGGGTGTGTGATATGCCGACAGGGGATTCCCGAATGACTCCCTGAGCGGCTTTAGCCTCAAAGAGAGATGCGGAAATGGGCACCACCTTAACCCTGCAATGGGTCACAGGACCAGTAGATCACAGTGAGCAGTACAGCCTCGGAAATGCTTGCTGGATTAGGACTCGGAGTGACGGAGCCCGAGTACCCATGATGCTCTTAGGTTAGGGTGATTATTGTGTTTACTCTCCAAAGTTGGAGCGGCGTCTGGGGAAATCATCCCAGACTGTCTTTCAGTCGACCGATAACAGCCGTCAGGGGGGCGGGAGGGCCGCCAGTGGCATCCATGCATCGGAACTCAAGGTTGAAGACGAGGCTCCTTTCCCAGATAACGCCGGGCAACTTTATTTGCGTTAATTGTTTGTGGGAGAGTGACACGAAGTGGCCGTGCTCAATATACGGACTTCTGTCTCAGCTGATAAAAACGTCACTGAAGGGCACAAATAAAGACCCAGTGATGGGCATCGATTTCTGATGAAGAACTTTCCGGAACTTGATGGGCGGCCATCACTGTTGTGTGTCTCCACTCCTTCTCAAGGACATGACCCCTCCCTCCCCCACCAAAACAGCATGGGATTCCTCTACCGTTTCGGATGCCTCACTTGTGCATGATGGAAACTGCGACAGTTCCTATGAAATTATTCAATGAACGTGTGCACCAGGCGAAAGGACAAGGCGCTACGGAGCTGCAGACGAACTGGAGCAGAAAGTCACTTAATCCCCCAACTGCTGCCTGGTTAGTGCCCAGGGATGCCAAGAGAATCCAGGCCTACTGAGCAAAAAGCTGAGACCCAGTTCCTGGTGTTCCAGAACGTGTTGGGAACAGAACCAGGGAGGCTGATTTAAGGGTAGGGGCTTTTCCTTCGCAGCACCGAGGGAGAAGGAGGATCGCAGAGGCGACGGCAGTGAGGGTGGGGAGGGGGACGGCTCTATTAAAGAGTGGCCACACATTGATCTGGTGGTGTATGGAGCTACATCGATTGGGAGAGCCCATGGGGACCAGCTCATATCTCTGTATAACGGTACAAAAAGGCAGAGAATGGGGGGCGGGACAGACATGAGAGCATCAACAGCAGAGATCATCCCGAGCGGCGTGGCCAATGAAAAACGCCCAGAGAGCAGGTTGCCCCTCTCCCAGACACCCGAACTCCCCACACGGCTAATATCTCTGCTCCTCGCCACTGTATTTGGCACAGCTGCTCGTTAACGCAAGCAACAGCCAATCGTGTGGATGCACTTGAATACATACAGCAAGCAGGCAAAGATCACTGCCTGTGTATTTATGTATCAGAACAGCTGAGAGGCTTCACCTCAGTGATTTCCAGTGTGCTGTGACTGTCGGTGCCGGACGTGGAGGTTCCAGCACCTCAGAAACTGCCAGCCTCCTGGGACTTTCACACGCCACAGTGTTCAGAAGTTACAGAGAATGGGGAGGGGAAAAAAAACAACAAAACAAGCACACAGTCAGAAAAAGTGCAGTCTGTGGCAGAAAACAACAGCAGAGAGGTCAGAGGTGAAGGACCAGACTAATTAAAGTTAACAGGGAGGCCCTAAGTGCAAAAATAACAGAAATGGTGGCCTCTCTTGTTACGCATCTACCTTTGAAAAGGTTCTGGAGTGTAATGTGGGCCCTTCCAGGTATTAGATAGGTGTACCTAATAGAGTGGCCACTGAATGTGAAGAAGCGTTTCAGCTTTTATGCACGGGTAACAGAAGCAGCGGGCAGAGTCACATCTGTAAAAAAGGGGCCGCTGCCTTTTTGACCTTGTGCCCACTCTCGGTGTGGCACAGTAAGACGTTTATTACCTTTGATTTTATTGCCGCCAAGGAATCGGGACGTTTTATTGCACAGACAATTGCTGTGCGGAAGGGAAGCATTTTAGGCACGGAAGATGCGCAGGGATGCGGGAATTCCTGTACAAGCCGGCCGATTTACATGCGCTGTTCAAAGAGCCTCACCTTCGAAGGCCAAGACCGCTGTTGGCCGTCTTACTACCCCCACCCAAAGAGCTGAACCCACCCCCCTCACAGGACTAAAAGCCCAGACTCTGCTTTTGCGAGTTACTGTATGACCCAGAGGCCAGGAAATGTCCACATATCATTTTTTTATATTAATACCCAATGAGTGCATTTGTTAGGAATAACCAGGATAGCATTGTAATATTTCAGCATATCTTTAATAAATTTTACTGGCACCATCACCTCCTGCAACCTCAACGCCTTCTCGGAGTCCGACTTGACCCCAGCATGCTTCACATTCTCCGATGATAACGCGTAATCCGGGGGTGATGTCATTCCCTTGAATGGTCGGGAAAAGCTCGAAGTCCTCCTGCTGAAAACTCAAAAATTCCTAGAGCCACGGGCAAGTATAATTACAGAGGCAAGAATAATAAAATACTCTCCAGTCATCCTTTTATCCTTTTGGGGCAAAAAAGCGTACGGTCTCAGCTAGGTAGCCGTCATTTTTATTTCAAGGCTTCTGACCTTGTTATCTGTGGCCACCCCGTCAAATCGACCGCAGAGGTTCTGAGGAAGGTCAGCCGCTGAATTATTAATGCGTGCTTCATTAGCATTCGGGAGTAGGCCAGGGGAGCGGGGAAACTACCACGGCGTCCATTTGCTCCTTTAATAAGTAGCTCATTAATATTTAATTAGATGGGCCCTACTCCTTGGTTCATAGATGGAGGGAGGGATAGGCGGAGGAAGATGGGGGGGGGGGGGACCAAGAGGGATTGAGAGTTATGGGAAGAAAAAAAAGGGAAGAAAAAAATACGAGAAAAAGAAAGTGAAATGAAACAATGAAAGGCAACAAGAGTATGAGAAACAAAGGCAATAGAGAGATGATGAAGTATAGTGCATGGTGGACTACAGGAAATGGCAAATCTAATATTCTGGTCTTAATGAATGAGTTAAATGAAAGAAGTGCAGCGGCAGGCGGACCCATCCCACCCAATGGGCATCAAGCAGAGACACTTCTGTGCGGCAGAAATCACTGGGAGACAGAGAATCTGCTCCAATAGCACAAATCCTGAATGGGTTTGCTGCTCGTTATTCATTCTGAGAGACTGTGTAAAAGGGATTACCACAAACATTATAACTTAACATTCTGGCTTTATACAAATCTGCATTTCTGCTGAGGTGCCCCCTCCCCAATGTGACACGCTATTTAAATGATGCAAACAGCCTTGTTATGTAATTGCTTAATTTCACATTTGGCGTCCTGTCATCAGCTTTCTTGTTGAATGAATATATTGACTTTTTTCTAGGAGGAACAATAAATGTAAGGAACAGAACTATCCTACTCTTGTCTAACACGAGGATGAGGTCGGCCCTTAGATACAAGAAGCCCCACCATCTCAGGGGCACAACTGGGGAAGTTGGGCATAGGAGAGAGTTTGAGGGTGGCGAAAGGGGGCCCGAGGATGGTGACCAGGGGCGGGAGGGGACCCAAGGGTCACGGGGGGGGGTTATTAGTGGGAAGGATCCTGGGGTGGCTGGAGGGGGCCACGTATTATGGAGACCTGTGAATTCCACGTGTTATTATCGTACTGTAGAGGTATCTGAAAGTGAAACCAAAATTTGGCAATACTGCTTGGAAATGCCGCAGCTAAACAGCAAACTGCAGTAATATTGCTTGATGTAAAATTGTGTGCTTTATCTGCCAAGTAGAAAGGCCAGCCTAGTTATACATCGGCCAAGTTTGACTTTATCAGATTTGGAAAGGCTCACCCACAGTGCCAGCATTTAATACGAGGTCACAATGTAATGATGTGGTCAGTGTTCTACAATATTTGCAATACATTGCATTGCTTACATTTAATGGGCCTCATGCTGCACATGTGAGGCTGGCCGGTTTCCTCAGTGCTGAGTATGTGGTATATAAATGGAGGGTATAAATTATCCATGAGCTGAGGAATGATTTTCATGCAGAGTTCTAAAGAGTTTAAAAATATTCAGTTGAGGTACGACTGACAATGTACTTTACAGACTATCCTCAAAGTGATGGTACAGCACTTGTGTAAATGACAAGGCTTAGGCTGACTGTCCCCAGGGAGGGCTGTGACAGGTCAGACTCTGTCAAAGAAGGGGGGAAGGAGGGAGGTGCACCCAGAGTCTCACAGGCGGGCATCACCCCGCCATTGGCTACACTGCTCGGCGCCAAGAGCAGCTTTGAGTTCCCAGTCCCATTCGCCCCAGTAGAGGAGGGACATGGGACACAACACAGAAACAATGGCAAAATGGCTGCGGAGAAAAGATAAGAAACTTTAACAAAAAAAACATCTATCTTTAAGACACTGCCAACAAAGATCAGAAAACAGCACGAGAATAGACAGAAAGGATTTAAATGGGCTCATAATGCCCTCCAAAATGAGAAAAGAATGTGCAGCCACACAGCAGTCTGCGTGAATTATTTCATGACCAAATAGGACAGTCAGACAGTTGAATATAAACTGTTTCTTTGCGTTAAAATAAAATGAAATGTCTGAATCTATAGTTGCTATATCTGTGCATGCCTGAAGGCTGCACTGACTCACACAGTGAGCCAGAGCAATTCCTGATTTTGGGAAAAGGAATTCTTAAAATCCCATTCTTTGCATCAGCACATTTATCCAGTGTAGCAGAATAGATGAAGTATGGCAACTACGCAGTTTAAATATAATTGTTCATAGAACAAAGGAACTTTCTTGTATTTAATGTTCCAAATTCAATCTAATAATGGACCTCTGGGCAATTTTTTTTAGAAAAAAAATTAGGAATGAGTTCTTGCAGATTAAGTGAAGTGGTAAAGCATCAATAATTTATTTTAAAATCTTTTTATAGAACATGGCCTTTTGAAATTCATAATTCTGTTCACATTAGCCAAGGCAAAAATTTAAAGTTTTAATAAATAGGTATTAAAAGTTTAACTAATATTAATAGCACCAATTAAAGGGCAGACTGTGGAGTTATGCATCATTCCATGAAACTATAATCTAAATGTACTATGGTTAATGGCCTCCTTCCATTTGTTTTACATTCAGTAATTAAAAGCCATCAGACAATTGGTAGAGGCTGATTCGGTACATTAAAAGCATCTAACATCTGTGTTGATCTTCTTATAAACATTGCATCGTGCAACTTCATTAAAGATAATTCAGCATTTTATGAAGCCTTGTAATTCCACATGAATATGCATCACTAGGATCAAAAGTGTGTGTGGGGGGGAGGGCTTCTCTTTAGCTGCTCGTCTGACTGACAGGCCCCTGCCTTTTTTATTACAAATGTATGATGCAGGAAATGATAATCATAAGCTACAGACTCAGTCGGTAAACAGAGGTGTCATGCTAAGCAAAAAGCAAAAATCCTTAGCAAAAATCCTTTTTCCCCCGCAGAAGCACTGATTTTGTTCTCTTGTAAGGAGAACAGAACACAGACCACGGTGTTATGCAATACGCTGGTCCTGCAAACACTGGCTAATTCTACACCCCTGCAATACCAATATCCAGCTCAGCCGTAATTATTCTGTGGGAGCTGAGAAGTTTGGCTGGAAAGAATTAACTCTAATGTTTGCATGGGGATTTACTACATTAATCATGAGCTGCGTATATAGGACAGCACCAGTGAATTTTGTAGTAATCAGTGCAATGTGACGGCAAAGGGAATGGTGTGACGGGGAGGGAGCAAGAGAGAGAGAGAGAGAAAGAGAGAGAGAGAGAGAGAGAGAGAGAGAGCAGGAGCCAGTGCCGGTCTTTTCCTTAGGATTTCTAGTAAAAACAATCTCACGACCTGCCAAGCTCACCTGTGGCTGCCCTCTTCCCTCGTTTAAGCTCCACCCCCTGGCCTCAGGAACGGTGCATCTCATGCTGCACATAGACCCAATGTGGGTATACTGTATGGCGCGGTGCTCCACTAACTAGAAAAGACCCAGCGAGGGCAGCCGACGGAACAGCCTGGCCTGAGCAGGAAATTACATATATTTCCCTGATAATGGCGCAAGGTAGCTGCAATGACATGTAGCTGGTAGGAGCGTGAGGTCATTAGCACTCTGAGAAAAGCCTGGGGAGGCTAGTGATTGGTTACAGCAAAACAGTGATACATGAACTGTGACTTACAAAGTCAAGGTCCCTAAAAGAGGAAACATCTCGCCAGCTATATGATCGATTGGCCTGCAGCTCCTTTTAGCTAACTAGCAGGCCGGGCTTCTTGATAACCAGGTCTTCCTGTACCACTCGTGGTGGCCCACGGAGTGTATCTTCGCATTTACCTGTCTAAACGGGAACAGGAGGGTTCCGCACGTCTCCTTGGGGGTGACCTCTTTGTACTGAGTTCTCAGCTCATTTTCCAGAATTGAAAGCATCGGGGAAATTCAGCAACTGTGCTGAATATTGAAAGTACGACAAAACACGCTGCTCAGTTCTCGAGCCTTAAACCCATGCAGGAGAATGTTTAGGAACAATGTCCTTCAGTCATGGTCTGTGTTACACTAAGACATAAACTCAGCGGTAGGAGGCCTGCCATTAGAGGTAGGCCTGCCATTAGAGGCTTCAGCGGCTTTTGTCTCCAAACCCACTGAGAACTTTCGTTTAATTCCAAACTGCCTAGATATCAAACTCAAAGCCCAGCAGACATTTCCTCCTCACCATCTTCCAAGAAAATAAATTATAAAAAGCAATATGCTATTCTGTGATACTTCAAAAGTGAATTAGCTGAGTTCTACAGAGTTCATGATTGTTTAAACTTTCACAGTGATTCACAATTCAATCCATTATCCATAAGCTACAACTCATAAGTAATTAAATACATGTGTATATATAATAATGAATAAAATACTTTTTAAAAGTAACATTACTCAAAGTCATGATATGATGACTTAAAAGTAGACAACTATTTTGCTCCAGTTAAAATGGATGTCATTTATATTCTGCACAAATCAGATCAATCTCACACCCGCAAATCAAATGAATTGTTATTATCTGTACCATCCTCCTGTAGTTGTCTTTGGAATACTGTGCTGTGGGGGGGGGGGGGGGGGGGCC
>JAODJW010000106.1:7685148-7701954 GCA_026777045.1 Hyperopisus bebe | reverse complement strand
CAGCCTGAGTTCTTCATAAAGCAGCCTCCTCCTCCACGCCGCCCACCCCCCACCCCACCCCCGGAGCACCTTGGGGCCAATGTAGAAATGATTAATGGACTCTCTCATGACAAGCGGTGGAAGAAAATTCCCTCCAGATGGAAGGAGTCCCTGCGTTTGGATCCAGCAGATCTCAGTCACCGTACGGTGTGTGAACCAAACCACGAGTGGAGAAGCTTCCCCGCTGAGGCCCTATGCCCCCCCGCCCACCAAAGGGCAGCCGTGTGCAGTGAGAGGAGTGCAGTGCAGACGGAAGCCGCCCCCGGAGAGCCTTCCGCAATGCATACACACCTCTCGGTTTTCGCCTCATATCTGAGCCACGATGAGGGTGGAGAAAAAAGAGACAAAATTCACACTTTGCTATGACTGTTGCCGACTTCAATCGGGGCTAAATGATTAGCAGACTTCAATGACAACTCAGAGACTCCCACAACATCGCTATGAAGATAAGGGCCGATCGGCTCCAGCTGTCTTCATGCTACTTCCCGTCCTCAAGGTCATACTGAAATTAATTAAGAAGATAGCTTAACTTTCCGAAGCCAGGCTTGGACACTGGGAATATGGAGAGCCAACTTTTCCCAATATCTCTTAACAGTTCTCCAAGGAATGAAAAAGAAATGGTAAACCAGGAGAGAAGGGAGGAAAAAAGTCACTGAAGATCCTACCGACTGCCCGCATGTTTCCATCCTGCATTTCTGTTACACGACGGGAGACATTTTTGATGGTTTGCTCTTATACTCAGAGAAGAGAAGAGTTTGTTGAGTGTTTGTTGAGTTCTACTTGCCACCTGACAGCTGTGAAGTGGTTCTGAGTTAGAAACGGCTGAAAGGACTCATTGCCCATGTTTTCATCCCTTTATGAGCATCTAGGTACAGAGTGGAACAAAAAGATATTTCCAACCAAGACACAAACTTGTAAAAAAACATCTGTTGATTAAACCCTTTCCTTATCTTTATGCATCTAGAGCCATGAATGCTCTGCTTTTCAGCCAATGAATAAAATACAGAACACTAAAATCCCACACTTCCAGCACTCGACGTACAAAACAACTCCCATACGAAAAAATTAATTTCATGTCTCAGTCAAAGGAAATATCATGTACATTAAGTAAATTTGTAGATACTCAGCACAACATGCAGATCAAGCCCTGGCTTTAGATGAGTCTCACTGTCACTGTCACGCAGGGCAGTTTGCAGTGTGAGGGTGAGCAGGGGGCTTTTGTGTTGAGGCACAGAACTGGGGCAGGGGATTGTGCAAGGAATGGCAGGTTCACCAGGGGTAACTCGGGGTCAGCACTGGCCCCCTGAGCTGTGCGTCTGCAGAAATCAATGTAGAGACAGAGCATGTAAAACAGCACATGCACACACACACACACACGCATAGACACGCACACACACACACACAGAGGATTGTAATTATATCTTTGTGGGGACTCTCTAATCCCAACACAATGACCTTAACTTTACCCATGAGTAATCAAACAAAAGATGAGACTTTTTTATTTTTTCATTGCAGTAACGGATCATTATAAAATTGAGGTTATCTTTGTGGTCAGGGAAAATATATCCCTACAAGGTAAAAAGTTACAGGTTTTTATCACATTTTGAGGAAATCTGTTCCACACAATGTAATAATCACACACACACACACACACACACACACACACACACACACACAGCTATTCCATAACGTAAACAAAATCATTGTAATCTAAACATTTAATTTGCCATTTGATACTCATCAGCCTTGAAACACAGGAATAAATGTAGTGTTAAAGTCTTCAATCAGCCAGGTAATTTCTGACTCAGGGCCTGCCCCCTGCCCCCTGCCCCCTACCCTTGCCCGTCACACCGCTGAAAGGCATTCACCGCGGTCCCAAGACACTCACGGCTACCTCTGTCCAGAGCCACTGCCTCACACAGTGCGACTCTGCCTTCACCACATCGGCTGAATCTCCCCTTCACACCAACTGCCTTTATGTGTTTGAATGCGTTTGATGAAAAAAAATCACATCCAGGTTTCAGCTGGAGGCCGGAGCGTGGGCAGTTTGTTTCTGGCGCTCGCTAAGGGTGCTGAGTATTAGATATCGATGTTCCATGGGGGAACATGAGGGTGCTATGTATTAGATATCGATATTCCATGGGGGAACATGAGTCGCGGTCGGAAAAGGTAATGAGGAAGCAAATATGATTAAAAAGATCTTTATAGCGGTGATGGACCTCGGATTAAATGAGCAGGGCACTTTTGGGGTCTAATCCATCACGCTATTTAGCTGTGACTGTGCTGTGGGGGCTCTTTGTTTTAATGGGCTCGTATGTCTTATACATAGCTGCTGGAAATGGGGATCGCGATTTGAGCTTGAGCCCCCGGCGGGGCATTAATGTCACCTGCCCCGCATGATCACTCTGAGGCAGGGAGGGCAGCTGGAAAGGTGGCGAAGAAGAACCATCCATCCATCCATCCATCCATCCTCAATGCCACTTGCCCGATACAGAGTCATGGACCCGAATGCAGGGTTCCCTGTATATATGTTCCATTGGGATTAACTGGATCTTTTCTCATATTTAGGTAGATTACTGACCTTGTCCCTCGCCTGCCGCTGTCTGCGTCGGAGTGGGTCTCGGCTGCAGGTAACACGGAGCCGGTGCCCATGCTAGACCATGTGCTGACATCAGCTCTGCACGGCCATGCAGTGATTCATTATGCCCCCGCAGAAGGCCGCCCCCGGAAGGGGCTCGGTTTGGGCCGCTGCTGTGGCTCAGTCACTACAGGATCGGCGTTTATTTACACATGGACGCCAGCAGGGCCCTGCCTGCATTCCCGCCCTGCAGAAGAAGAATGTGCCGGAGGCCCGGAAATGGCCCGGAAAGAGAGTCCGTGCCTTTGCGAAAAGTGACACCATCAACCAGCAGGTCACCCCCCCCCCCCCCAAATCTGCAATGGGGTTAACAGACACCAGCCAATCAGAGACGTAATCAGTGCAGTCCCTGGGCGTCAGGATATATCCTTGTCATTTATGATGCGGCTGATGTAATGAATCAGCCCAAATAAATCTGCTTATACAGATCGCATAGAACAGACTGCAGAAACAGCTCACGATGGATGGCGAGTCGACGGCTAATCAGGCCGCCTCTAATAAGAAAGCGGCCGGGCAGTGGGGGTCGAGACTGACGGAGTCCAGGCCACAGAACTGTTCTGTGTCACTCTCACATCTTTGTCTCTCACGCATAAAGAAATCAGCCCCCTTTTCCGAAATACAGAAATCACAGCAAAAAAAAAAAAAAAACACAGGACCCATGCAGGCGTGCAGATGGCCCTTTCTAGAAGGCTGAGGCAAAAATTTATCCGGGAGAAACAGAAGTAGATTACGTCTGTTTACGGCCAAACGAGCAGGAAACTCATCCTATTGGTGCAGTGATCTCACACAGGAAGTGATGCGGCAGGCTTAGCATCTCCTCCCCTCCTCACGGTCTCCGCCTTAAGGGAAATGAGACAATCATGCGCTGTACCTCAGCCATCCAGCTTATTAATGCACATAGTTAGCAAGTGAAAACAAAGTGCGTTCAGCATGTCCCGGCGTAAAATGAAGTTTATTAATTTCACGGCTTTTCCGTTTTGTCCTCAGGGAGCTCGGAACGAAATTTTTTTCACTTTAGCTGGTGATATAAAAATAAATCTTTAAAAGTTTTATACATGAGTTTAAAAAATAACCTGCTAAACAGAAGCATTAAAGAATACAAGAAAAAATGCCTATTACAAAAAAAGCAAAATGTAATGGTTAAGTAAATGGTTTACAGCTGCTATAAAAATAAATAGTTTGCACACCAATTCACAGCTACAAATTCTCAGTAAAAATTGCACCAATTCAGTGCTTTGAAGGGAGGCGTTACATTAATCCACCATGCACGTCTTTTCTTTGTTTCTTTTTCCCCCTCAAGATTACATTTTTATTAGTATTCTCTGTCCTCCTGTCTAAGCCCTCCTTGACTACACTTTCTGAGTCTGTTTCCATAGTGACAGCTCTGGACGATTCCCCTGCAGCGGAATCCAAACTTTGCAGCCAGATGACACGGAGATCAAACAGACAGCACCGTGCTCTGCCTCTCTCCTCTACGCGTCGCCGCTGACAATCTCCCCTTCTCTCCTTCTGCAAACGGAGAGATTCTCGGTCAGGAATTGGCCGAGACCCTTTAAGGCGTCGAAAGGGGGTTTTTTAGTCTCTCTGAAACACTCCACGCTGTGGATGTGTCAGGGACGTGGAGAAGAGGCCCGCCATACCTCAATGGAGCGCAGGGCGGGAACGTGGATTTAAAGGAACACGAGCAAAGCTCCCATTTCTGACGTGAAATTCAAAATACATACGCAGGAATGACTGACAAACACACACACAAAAAAAAAAAACATTCAAAGTTTGCCGTTTCTCGACACTTTATAATGTGACAAACAGTATACGGTTACTGCAGAACTGACAAGCACTTGTTCATGAATGTCTGACGCATGCAGGTGTTATAAAGGTCGGGTATGAAGCGCAGTAGGGCTAAAACGTTCAGGGATACATTAATTTGGCAAATCACCTGTTGGCGGAGGCCTCCGCCATCCTGTTCCTGTGATCATGTATGTGCTGGGAGCTTAAAAGAAGCCACAGCCCCAAAGAGAGTCACATCAGCGGAACACTCACACACGGCTGTGCCGCACTCGGACAGCGAGGAGCCGCCGGAGAGCCTGGCAGGGACCCCGTCTCAGGTGACGGACGTGGGAAAAACGGGGGCTGGCATCTGGACAGTGCCACCTGTCCCAGCTCCTCGTCCGGCGCTGGGGAGGCTGCAGATTAACGGAGGTCCGTCGGCCCGGGATGGCGCTGCCGGCTGGCTGAGCTGTCCTTCATTCTTACCGAGGCGGACACACGAAGGACGATTAACGGTGATGGGAAGTTCTGATCCAAGTGATGAGGGCCAGACCCCATCAGCCGGGAAAAAGTCTGACTGCAGCCACCAGCTCATTCAGGCACAATGATACCGGTGGGGGGGGGGGTCTCTCTGATTCACATAGACAGCCCCCACGTGTACAGCTCAGTGGACACGTCATTCTGCCAGTGCTTCCTCTTCATCCTCTGCTGTGCACAGGATCCAAATCTTTTGTGACATCATAATTACTCATTAATGCTAAGCGGTAATTATCACTGCGGCAGCATTTGGCCATGTGGGGGCCACGCCCCCCCACCCCGCGGGTCCCTCGGCACTGCCTGCACAGGATGCCGCTTTTAATTACACAGAACACAGAGGGTCGCCAAGGGAGACAGCCTAAAAATGCCAGCGGGCATGGAGTAGGGACAAGCCCTCTTCCCCCCCCCCACCTTAAGCAAAGTCAGGTTTATTCACCCCCCCAGAGTAACCTCACTGTTTGAGCGGGGGTGAATCAGCCTGACTTTGCTTATGGTTTACACACCCCCTGCATTTTCACTCCTGGCCTGGCCTTGGAATGTATGGTCACAATGGGCCGACACCCCCGTGAAGGGGTGGGGGTCGTGTGTCACTGGGGGCAGGTAGGGGAACTCCCTCCTTCTCCAGCACCCCAAGAGACCACATTCTTCATTGTCTCAGCTCAAGCAGTCGGCTTTATGGTCCAAGTTATTGAACCGCTGCTACCCTAAAAGAATCCATAAGCATTTTACAGAACATAATCTATAATCCAATAGCGCGCTAAAGAAACAGCGCAGCGAGCACTTCTACGAACGACAGCTGCAGCACAGGAGGCATTGTGAAGGAAGCCCTCAGACAGACAGATGAGCTTCATGCCGTATCCAATGGATACGACCCAAGCAGAAGAAGATGAAAAGAACGATGTCATATTCGACAAAGTCATTTCATAGTCGCAAGGTGGCGGAGATCATACTTGGCGATGTAATGTGTGGTGGGTGACGGCGTGAGGAGCACTGTGGCTTCACACCTCTAGTGGTGGGGGTTCAAATCCCATCCCTGCTGTGCCAGTGTGTGTGTGTGTGTGTGTCAGGATAACTAAAATCCCTGTGTTGTCCATGTGTGTGCCCGCTGACGAACTGGCATCCCATCCAGAGAAGCCCAGTGCTTCCTGGATATGCTCCAGTCCCCCACAAGCCTATATGGGTAAAGCGGAACCAATTGATGGCAGTGAGGCAGTGAATGGTCACATGACCACAGTTTGTCTCTCCACTGTCTTCTCACTCCACGGCAGCTTGTACATGTTGGCCCATCTTTATTTCCACTGCTCCAGACTCCGATGCCGCTGTGGATGACCCCATCGGAGTACGCCCCCATCAGGCTGGAAACGGGCACAGCATTACATTCTCAGCCCCTTAAATCCCACATCAGACTCCCAATCAGACAAATTGGGCGATATGCTTATGGTATGATTTTTATGCTCCAGGGTGTGAGCGTGAGTGTGGTGGTGAGATGGGGGGTTAGCGTGACACACCATAAGCCGCAGCGAGAACGGCACACGGCCGCACCAGAAGAGAAAGACCTGGGGGATCTGTCACGGTTCTGAGCTGTGTGCTAATGTTCCTGGGATGGGCTGCCTGTGACCAAGGTGATGCATGAAATAACACAGAGATAGAAGCCAGACAATGCAGTGTGGAGTGCTTACTTTGCCTGGAAAGTTCCGGTTGCGTCAGTCATCTGTCAGAAAGACCGGGCTGGTTACAGAAAGAGCTCTCCAACATGCACTACTCCTTTGGTGCCAGAATCTCTAACATCTGGCTGACTAATGTGTGTCGTGTGCTTTCTGCTACCCAAACATGACACATCTGCAGCCATTTTGGTCTTTCGAATCCATCCATCCATCCATCCATCCATCCATCCTTCATTGAATGAAAAACAGCACCATTTTTACTTCACTGTAAGTGGCTTGTCAAAGCTCTCTTGACCTGTTGCAATAACACTTATTAATGGGCTGTAAGTTCAATCGATACACGGTGCTTAAATATCAGAAGACCAAACAGGAAGTCACATGGACGCGTGTGAACATGTATGAGCAGACATACGGGTCCCTGTGTAAGTCTCCCACATGCAATGGTAGGCCCCTGGATACGCAGGACACAAGGGCCGGTGTTCCCTCCCCAGCGCTCCGTCAGGCCCATCCCGCCTCCGTATGGGGCTGGCCTCTCATGAACGGCACCTTTAAACACCGTCGGTGCCGAGAATCTCACTTTGCCTGGGGTTACGTTCCCTAAAACATAATATCACAGCGGATTCCTAACAGCACAATCAAAAAGAAACACCTCTTTTCTTTTTCCTTTAGCACAAGCAAAACTCCAAACTGTTCTCTTGTTATTCTATTCTGTTTTCCATTAAAACTGACATTTCATCTAAAACAAACCCTCAGGGGCACATGCAGACAAAAGCAAGGAGGAAGCGACGCGTGAATGTAAAAACGGAGAGCTTCTGCTTTATAACTCATTCCCTTTAGGAGATCAAACTAAATGTCATTATTTGTAGCCATCAGTAAGAAATCAGGGTAATTACATTTGCAGCTTCCACTCCAGTTACAATGAAATGCATAATTTGTGGGATCATAATTGGCATTACAGCTTCCTCTCTGCACAGCTCAGTCTGAAAGACCCCTTTAACGCTTTGTGGAGGGTAAAATAAGCCATAACCAGCTTACATTTTAAAGTCTGTTTTATCTGTGCAACAAACCCTGCAGGGCTTTGCGCTGAATATTGCCAGCAGTCCAAGATTACATTTGGAAGTGACACACCAGTTACCTGATAGACACGATAGGCAGTCCACACACGACACATTACAGGAGACGGGATTTAAAATAAGCAGGCAAACACAAGGCACTGCCAGGTGATCACCAGCTAGATCACACGCTGATCCTATGCTGAAATGCTCCATTCTGTCCATTACTCCAGGGTTCATGGGAAAACATAACTAATAATTTTGCATATCTACTCTGTGAACCTGACCAGGGCGAGTAGCTAGAGTGGATGGATGGATATACACATAAGAAGATGGATGGATGGATGGATCAATTAGCACCAAGACGGGAGAATCTACAGTATAACAGACTGAGAAATATCAGCCAGACTTAAACTTAGCATGTCATCGATGTCACGAAGAACTTGAAGACAGGCACTAGGCAAAAGGGGATTTTGTTAATTGGACGGGAGCAGGGAAAAAATGAGACTGTAAGGGGTTATAAAAGAGAAGGCGAGCATGGGGAATGACACGGGTAGACAGGAGGAGCGACATCAATGACCAGACTGGGGCTGACAAGACAAACAGGTACTTAAATACACAGACTAACGAGGGGAAACAAGCAACAGGCGTGGCTCATCAGGGCCACGTTAGGGGGGAGACAGGAGGGTCAGGCGGACATGACGGGAGGGTCAGGCGGACATGACGGGAGGGTCAGGCGGACATGACGGGAGGGTCGCATGCAATCGCCTGCCATGAGATGGCTGACTTTATTCTCTTTAATTAACAAAGAACTCTCTAATTCACCTATCTAAAACATGAAATGGAAAATACTCTTTATAGATATATTATGATGTACCCTTCTGTTTTCTCATTTATTTTGAGTTAATGCAAGATTTAATAAAACTACCAAATTCGGGAACAAATATATTCATCAACTTTCCAATTTTCCAGCACCCCAGGGTCTTTTCTGAAATAATTAGGCCCGGATGAAGAAAGCACGCATGCAGAATAAAGACGTCGGTTTGGTTTGACTGTTCGCTGAGGGACTGTGTAGAGAGGGACGGACTGACCTTCTGGCTTAACTCCACCAAACACACTCCATTTGCCTTAGGCAAACACAGCTAGGCCCCATAAGCCTGACACACTGAGAGGTAAAGAAGAGGTTCTCTCAGAAGTTGAGCTCTCAGGACGTGTGTCAGCTCCCCTCTGTTACTCATGTCATTTACCTTCCTGTAGGTTCAATCCTGCTATGCTACAAACATATGGACCAGCTTTGAGCTGGACTGACACTGTTTGGTTGGTTTTTCTGAGAATCTCAACTTGGATCAAAGGAACTGGCCACAGGGAAAATGATTAGCCAAAGAAACTGGGTCTCAGTTGGTTCTCTGGTGAAGTTCACTGTTTAATACCGACTTAGAGACTGAGCAGTATGATGCATGCATGTTGACCAAGTTCATACCAGCATCTCATTCTACAGGTTATCTTCAGAAGTGACATCTCTGAATCACACACAAAAAAAGGATTTCAGTTTGTTAATGGATTAATGGGTCAGTTAACGCTGAGCTCACTGGGCACCACACAGGAGGATCTTAGGTACACAGCAGTGCCTTATGTTTACTGTAACGATATCTCTAGGCCTTTCATCTCTGTTGGCACAGCTAAGTTGTCTTTAGTTATTCCGATCATACGGAGAAGACAGCATCAGCTGTAGCGCGCATGTCTGGACTCCAGCATCTCTGCCTTATCCCATATCCATGATAAGGGCCATCACTCGCAACCGAAGATTAACAGTCTCTCTCCAGCTGCATTAATGCGGCAACATGAGTCACCGCCTTCGCTCCGATCCCCGTCAGGTCACCAGTATGAGCACATGAAATATATTTAGACAGAGAGTGAGACAGCCAGGAATCATCAGGGGCTTATATGTATAAATGATTTATTGTTCTCATAGTTTTGCATGTTCTTGTTGATTTATCCAGATCAGCATGGCTCCAGGCAACACTGCATCCATCCCGTTTCCAGCTCTGCATGTGTGTGCGGGGCTGCTTTCTGCATTTTGAAGCTAGGGTGCTCAAAATCCTAAAGCTGTTACTAGTAAAGCCATAACTGACTAATTAATGAATCTTCTCAGATGAGGAACCAGCTCCCATGGTTTGGCAAAGGGCCGTGATTTTCTTTGGATGATGCACATTAAGTTCCTCCTAAGTACACAGTCTTGCTTACAGGTGGTCTGCTTTAGCCTCATTGTTTTTGTGTTTTGGTAGACAGTGACATGAAAGGGGGGATTAAATGACTAATCAATAAGTAAGAATGCACAAGGCTCCGAATTTAATCTCCTCCCAAGTGGCTTGTCCTGCCACACAAAAATGAGCCTTCATCCAGTGACAGAGATGTCAGTAATGCTTACAGATGACAGAATGGAGAAACGCTCCTCAATTAGGGCCCGTGCAAAGTCCACGGGCCTGCGGGTGGGGAGAGAAGGAGGAGCACCAAGGGGTTAATGCAGCTGACGGCTGCTACCGGGGGGAGCGCCGGTACGAACAGAGCGACACACTGGGATAGATTAGACAAAGGCATGTTTGGAGAGCAAAACGAGCTGGCGGTTAGCAATTAAGCAATTAAATGGCTTGGTTTCGCTAAATGAGTGGGAGGGGAGATGATGCCAACCCTCTCCGTGCAGAGCAGAGGAAAACAAGCATTCGTTTCCCAGATTATAACTGGGATCTGAGAGGTAATTAATAAAGGAGTTGGCCATTATGGAGCATCTCTGGCGCTCTGCCATGAAAGATGAGGACCGGAGCAAAACCGCTTGATGAATCGGCACAACAGCAGCGATCAGGCGCACTTTCTGGGGTATGTGCGGCAAGACTGAAGACAATAAGTGACAAATGTATCTCACATCCATCTATCCATCCATCCATCTTCTAACCGCCTTGGCACAAGGCCTCCCTAATTCCGGTCCTGGAGGGCCAGTCTGCAGATTTCCCTGCTGAAACACACCTTATTCTGCTCACCAGCTAATTATCAGCCTTAGCAGGTGTGTTCGAGAAAGGAAATCTGCAAACTGTGCTGCTGATTGGCCCACTGAGGAACCGAGGAAGCCTGTCCTATGGGATGGCCACTCATCATGCACGATCGCACCACAGGCAACCAATGAGCCTAATGTCATATGTTTGGATTGGACTGTGGGACAACGCATGCAAGATAGAGAGAACATGCAAATGCCACGCATGCAGTGCTGAGGTTGGACTCAAAGCACCAATGCTAGAGGCTTGTGGCAGCAATGCTAACGTGAGCTAGCGTGCTGTGCTGGACTGGCTATGCATTATCAAAAACTAGGTTGAGTGCAGTTATTTTTAACGGCGAATGAAATTAAGGGGTCTGCAAACGAAGCGGAAAGCAATCCTTAGCATCATATCGGCATGCAGTGAAACATACCGGTCCCTGCTTCCCTGGCCATCATGTTAGGCTCCAGACCTACGCCAAAGTGACCCCAAGACCACAGCAGCAGTGACCGTCAAAGGGTGAGGGGGCAATACACTGTCACTCGAGTATGCATCCTTATAAATAATGCAGCCGGACATTAAAGTTCAACACAAAAACAAAAAAAAAGGTCGACAGCCAGGCTTCCTGCTGTAAGGAGTCCAGGATGCCATATGGATGGTTCCAGAATATGAGGTAGAAGCCCCTAAACACTGATACTTTCTCAATGGCCGTCATTATCCCAGCAGCCGTGGGTCAACAGTCCACCATGACTACTTCACAGACTACACGTTAAAGCAAAAAGGGCAAAAACACACAGATATTGTTCCCTTAAGGCTTCCATCCATTTATCCACCCAGTTGGCCCTATTCACCCCTGGCAGGTCAATCAATCCAGAAATTCTAGCTGGACTTCCATTTCTATACGGGTCTGCAAATGAATCAAGCCAAGGACAGCTAGCTACTTTTAGCCCCGCGTCTCCTGCCAGCTAGAAGGGTGGAATCAGATTTCTGATGTCTTTGGTGGATAATGTGGAAACCGACCTTAGACACTAACCATAGATTATTTACATCGTTCATCATGAAAATGCGCAGGTTAGAATTAGAGACGTGCAAGGCCATGGATCAGCTCTGAGATTACATTAAATCTGGGGCATTAGCGTCGAGCTGCATTCCCACTGCTTGGTGTGTCTATCATGTGATGCAGAGAAAGTGTATTTTTTATTTATTGAATATGATTTAGATTCACGTGCAATGTAACATTATACACAGATGGGTGCAGAAAAGTGGCTGAAATGAAGTTGTAAATCAGATAGATTCCCCTGAAATGCTTTGTGATTGAATCTGCCTCTTCATTACCCCTTCCACTCTCGGCCCTGCGTCTCCTCGCCTCCTTCCTGTGCGGGAGGCGCGCTTGTTTAAGGAGCGAAGAAGCTGGGCTCCCCCAGCCGCTCTGCAGCTGCCACATCGCCCGACACGGACCCATGACTCAGCAGAGGGGAGCGACATACCCCATCCATCACGAGTCCCACACTGACTCCATTCAGGCCTGCCGCCCTCGCCTCGCTCAGAGCCAAAAACCTGTGTGTCCGAGGACAGCGCTGCCCCGCCCCAACTCGCCGCCCCGAGGTCAGCTCCAGGCCTGATTGAACTGCTGCTGTGGTCAGGTCCTGCTGCGAATACAGACCTCCTCTAGGTGTTGCAATTTAGAAACTTAGATTGGTCACTTCAGCAGGATGCTGAAAGAGAAACAAATGCCCTGAACTGAAGTTAAGAGTTTGCTAAAGCTGTAGTCTTGGTAGGTGACACTGTGGTTTGACACCTCTAGGGGGGCAGGTTTGGATCTGGCTCCAGCTCTCCATACGTGTGACCCTCATGTTTGTCCTTGTTTCCCCTGGATACTCCAGAGACACGTGGTCTGGGTGGATTAGTGTCCCCGAGCTGTTGTGTCTGTCCCACGATGAACCGGCACCCCTTCAAGGGTATCACCTGCCCTCTTCTTCCTGGGGAGGGCCCACGGTAACTCTGCGGTCATGGAATAGGGATGAATGGATGCAGCCACATTCAAAAATAAAACTGAAGTCTAATTATATACCTTACCAGATTGTTTTTCTCTTTTTGTATTTCCGGATGTAAACGTGAGAAAGGGAGGTTAGTTCATTCCATGTGGGTGTTTTTGCAGAGATTGGATGGCATCCATTTATTTGGCGGCTGTCACGTGAGAATCGCAGCTCTCTACAGACAGCCCGCCTTGCCTCTGCAGTGCCGCCTCTATCCCCGGATTCACACTGTACCTCGCACAACAGCACGCATGTAGCGAAACGCCGTCCACTCACTGCACTTCACTGCTGCAGCCAGGGAACGGCGCCCCACCCCACGTTCTCATAATGCCACTTGAAAAGGCGCGAATGAAGTAACTATTTCACAGGTGCCGCCGAGTACGACCAACCGCACATCTACAGCGCGAATGCCGTCGGCAGCAGAGTCTGAGAGCTAATTGCTTCTAAAACCCAACATCATATTTCCATCCAAATAATTCACCAACACTGAATAATGAATTGCAGATTGGGAACCGGCCAGCAGTCCTGAAAGAGACGATCTTGGAGAAGGGCTGGGCTGAGGGGCCATCTATGACTATCTGTCTCTGACAGTACCCTCCATGATTTAATTCCGAGGGTCCAACAAGTCAACATAATTCAGCTTGGCATGGATGGAGGAACACACACACACGGACACACACACACACACACAGAGTGTCAATTGTATAATAAAGGTTCCGAGTTTCAAAGAGCCTTGCAGGACTGCAGTGTAATTAAACGGACAGTCTACTGTCCCACAAATGGCTATCTCACTTCATGGTAGCTAGGTGGCCTCTTTAAATTGAGCAGGGCTTTGCCATTATTTTAGGCCTTGTGCAAATGGCTTCAGATAGAGCTGAGCAGTTATTAACATATGACCAGAGCACACAATGTGCTGCTGTAAAACCCTATTGGGAAATTCTCCAAAATATCATCACAATAGTACTGTTCAAAAACAGCCCATGGCTGGATTTCGATATGCTTCCATTGCTTAGCAATAATGATTTCAATGTTTGGCTAATGCCTCTGTCCAAAAGTGACCTCCAGTTTTGACAGCTGTATTTTTCTTCTTAAAGGAGAGGTTCATTTAAGGCAGCAAACTCTATGGTACAATGGCCAAGAGTCCTCCGCCTTTGAGCCTGCGCCTTTAAGTGACACATTACCCTAACCCTACCATGCATCTGCCAACTCCATGGCAACCAGAGACCATTCCGGATCTTTGGAGGAGGGGGCCGGCGCACGCAGACACATTAGCTGTGAAAAAAGGCAAATGGCAGAGACAGCAGCCTCACAGGCCTTAAATGTCACATTTGCAAAAGCAGCCTTATTTGATTAGCGTTACCCGCCCCACCCACACCCCTGTCCCTCCCACCTCAATATTTCACAATGCATAAATAATGTAATCTAACTTTTCCCTGAAAAATGGGGCGATCCTAGTAAGACCTTATGATGGGATCAAGAGCTCAACGACAATTATTAATCAACTACAGAAATGCAGTCAGGTACAATCAGTTTAAATGGTATTAATCCTTTCCTTGATGATTGCACTGCTCCTTTGGGCAATTTGTTGAGGAAATATAATTATATCCTATAAGTTACACCTCAGTGATTGCTATACGGCTTCTCTCTATATTGCAGGAGCACTTACACAGCACTGAGTACTGGAAAAAAATGCACATTCAGCTACATATGCAAAATCCAAAGGCCTCTAAATTGTATTAAACTATAATAGGGGAATATTAAAGTGGATAACATTGCCTTCTTTTCCAGTTTCTTGCTAGCATACAGCTGTAGTCTGGATTAAATTCTGTGGGGGCCTTTATTTTCTTATTAAGAGAAAGCGGGGGGCCAGCAAGGCAGAATTTTGTCCTAAACTATCGAAAGACCGTGCAAATGCATTGACACCTAAAGAGGAGAGGAAGACTATGCAAGCACAAATCAGCTATTGCCATTAGAGTAGTTTACTTTGCTGGTGTATAATTCACAATAAATCAAATATCAGTTAAAAAAATAAATGGGAATGGAGTGAGGTAAGACGCAATATTACAACATTACTCTATTGTTCTGAGTATTTCCTGAGTACTGATATAAGCATATTAGAACATAACTTGTTCTGATGTAAGCATATTAGAACATAACTTGGTCTCACATTTCCCCAGGACGAGCCAGACCCCAGTGTTTTGGCCATTTGAATGTGTACCACAACAAGAAGTAACTGTCTTCATTCATGAATATCAACCACTAACTGCTACATCGATATGGCTTCTTTTTCGATTAGACTGAGGCATTGGGGGACTTTTACAAAGGCCCCACCATTGATTTTGGTAACCACATAACATTTAAGAAGCACAAAGTTTAAAAATCAGGCCATTTGAAGCTGGCCCAAAAATGCCTATAATAAGGGGCGATATCCTGTATAAAACATGATGCCCCAGCAAGACAGTGAGGTCCCCTGGCACCTATATATGTAATGCTTGCACTCTGGACACACCCCCTAATTTACTTGCCCCGCCCCCTGAATCTCCTGCTTCTCCGTCCTTCCCTCCAAAGCCGTCCCATCGCTGTGCGCCGTGATAAGTATAGCAACAGACTACTAATGTAAATCTACCAATCCCAACAGTATGTAACAGTATATAATGCAGTCATATTCCAATGGGCATCATGTCTTTTCATCACTACCAAACCTTTGCTTTGTGATACTGTGGGCTAATTTCCTTTAATCGAGGCATGGGTTGATTTAAGAACAGAAGCTGAGGTAAGTGGTACTACAGGGCTTGCAGGCTCTGGTCAGGTCCAGGTAGCAAAGTCTTTTCCGGGCCCAATGGGGCCGGATTGGCGGGTTGGAGCCACGTCATTTGATCCATGCTGGATCGGGCAAAGACTGATACAGCGCCCCTTACACAGCCCTGGGAGTGCAATCTGGAATGTGCGGCAGCCGGTGACCAATGGATTTACATGCAGAGTGGAGATTCAGAGTGCACCAAATGAGGCCTTCCGCCAGAATGCGAGGATACGGTATGCTAAACACACGACCGTAGCACCACATTTATCCTCCTTTGAAGACAAAGAAAATCATTTCTTCAAAAAAAAGCCCCTTTGTTTAGACTTTTCCCCCTAAATCCCGTTTGACGGATTTCGCAAATTCCATCAATATGCAGTTAATTATCGTGCCTTGCTGTTCTTGTTCGCTCTGCTCCGTTTCATGGAACGCCAAGTGTTTTTTTTTTTTTCTCCATATTGACATTAGATTTATTTTTGCTGACATTTTAAAATTCCAAACTAATTTGGCCGCTTTCTAGCCGTGTAACACTGACGGATGCTTTATTGAAACCGTTTGAATGTCAGAGAGGGAAACCGATAAACACACAGATATGGTGATATACAGAGGCCAGAGGAGGGGACAAAGAAGGAGCAAATCGGCGCATCATCTGGAGCGACTGGACAGCGTGGAGTTGTCAGTGACCCCTGAAGGAACCAGGAAATAAAATGAATGTTTCTTATGTTGCTGCCTGCTTGTTTAACGTGATCATTTTCATGCCACTAGACCTTTTCCTGTTGGCCAGACCGGCGTGGTGTCCAGCAGAGACAAAAAAAAACCCCTCATTCGTGCTAAAGGCACTGGAAGATATCTTACTTAATAAGTAATAATGCCACCCCCGAACCTGCAGGCACTGGATACTCCCGCTCCCCCCGTTTACTCCCGGTGGTACAGTCTCCCCTCACCAGCAGCCTCCAAACCCGCCTCAGGCATCACGGCGGCCGCCTGCCTGAGCCTCTGTACCCCGGTCACTTGCTGCTACACCAATACGCTCCGAGCAAAACAGCGGAGGCGGGGGGCTAAACAAGCAGCGCTGAGACACACTGCCGTTTCGGGGGGTGGCGGGGTGGGGTTAATAATACATACACTGACATTTCTTTTCATAGCCCCCCTCCCCACCCATAACATTTCCGGTCAAAAAAATCAAAGATGATGAATCCCAGCCTGCTGGAAAACAACAAATTGAACAAGATGGCAATAATAGCCCCCCC
>JAODJW010000106.1:7667828-7685048 GCA_026777045.1 Hyperopisus bebe | reverse complement strand
CAACCCCCCCCCCCCCCACCCCCGACCCCGCAGGGAGGCAGCACTGAGAACACAGGCCCTGTGATCCTTACAGATAGCTTTTCTTCTGAAGATGCTACACTGTGACATTTAAATATATATCATAATGATTATAACTACGATCTAATCACAATCAAAGGAGAAAGGAGATGCACCTCCAGCCAATAGTAGCAGAAGCCCAATATTCCGCATATATCCCGGATTTTTGGTCATTCCCATTCTTGTGTGCCTAGGTCAAGCTAAAGAAGCCACAGCACACTCATAGCTCACTGACTCCGCATACTTAATGCACCTCTGAACTGCGTAATGGTACACTGCAAAAGATATCACACACCTCCATGACTCATGGAGAACCATGTAATTCCCCAGTAATTACAACCCCACCCCCCAAAACAAGATTTATTTTTTCAATATCTGATAACAATCTCACCTTAATTCTCAAGCTCTTTGTGTCCTTTGTGGCTCTAATCACGGATGACGGCTTCCTTATTTTAATTAGATTTTCAGCCTTTATGCATTCTGCTCCCCTTACCCAACAATCGGGACGCCCACAATACAGAGAATTTTAAAAAGAGCATCCTGAACATGTTAATATACCAAAATGCTGAAAATGACTTTATATTGAGTCGGATTTCTGCATGTGCATTGTGTAAGTGCCATGAATCCAGTGCACATGTGCAGGCAAACAGGTCAATATGATAATCACTTCAGCAGGTCTTCCCGGCCTCTTCCTTGCATATGAATGCATTCTCTTTTTAAAACTATGTACAGCACGCATACAGTTTTAGAACGTGTACTTACTCTGCCAACACATATTTTATCTGCAAATCGTTTTCACACAGGGCTGATACAAAGAACACGCAGCTTTATTTATTCATTTTTTTTCTTTTAATAACCAAAGTTAAGGGTAAGTTTGGGAGGCTAAACCTTAGAAATCACTCATCCCACAAACTCTGGGCTGAAGCCAATCACATCCTTTAAAAAAATTGCCTCACCCAATCAGGGCCAGTTTCTATCAGGATGAATCCAAAACATATTAACTAGGGAGAGGTAAATTAAATTCGTATTTACAAATTTACATATTATATTGCAAATTCCCCCAATGTATTGCACAAGCGATACTGTACAGAGCGTCATTAAAAATTCAATTATGGAACAGAGAAAACTGAGTGTAATATTGGCAGAAAATAATTAAATTCCTACTGGAGAAATGTGATTGCGACAAAGCGGCGTATCTGCACTCATTAGCATTATTATAAAATGCTAGGCATTTGAAGAACATTTCTCACAGGCTGATGACAGGCAAGTCTCTGTAAGGAACATACTCTGCTAACGGGAGGTGCGTTTCATTTCATGTAAATAAGGCAAACGCCCTTCTTCCAGGGATGAGATTTTTTTCTGTCAAGCCCCAGGAGGTCCCCGAATAGCGGGTTGGATCTGGGAGTAGAAACCAGTGGGATCAAGAACTTATTTCACTGCACTGTCATCATCAGCGCGCTTGATATTTCTCTCCCCAAAGCAAGTGCTCCGAGTGAGAGGAACTAGATAAGAATCAGAGATCTATAAATGACATTATCAACTGCCTGTACGGCACAATATATCTCCTTTCCACCCCTCCCCTGCGTGACGGAGTGCTGTGAATAACGAAGCGATAGTAAGACAAATGGCGGGGGGGGGGGGGGGGGGGGGGGGGGGGGCAGTGGCGGTTATACTGTCTTTCAGTGAACTGAAGACCTTGGCTCCGTTACTCCCTTTTCTCCAAAGGGAATGGGCACAATTCTTTTCACGGGCAAAGACAGTAAGTCAGCTATTAAGACGCTGGAATTAGTAGGCTACAGCCCCAAAGAAATGTCAAAATACAATAAAACGTCCCTGTTCCGACTGGTCGTGCTTAACAGTAATACTGCAGCGTATTCCATTCTCGTGGGCGGGTCTCCCTACAGCCAATCAGAAAACAGCTGGGCAACAATGTCCACGCCCACCTGTTGGCTGGCTGTTATCTAGCCGTTCGGTCACTCGCTATGCCAGACCGACGATAAGGCTGGATGGAATTCATGTCCCTCGCTTCACGCAGCTGTTATTTCTGCGAGCAGCACGAGTGGACCCGTGTGACACCACCCTCATCGCAGGCTGCACGGGGTGCAGGAAACGGCATAATGCGCCCATCCGTATTATCTTAAATGGTTTCCTTGGGGCATAAGCCAGCTCCTGACTCCGTAACAAGTGCATTCTTGCCATTTCAGCTTTATGCTCGTACTGTGGCCGGGGTGCGTCAAGGATGCTGGGAATGTGTGGGTTATAAGTCACATCACGCATCGCTCAACTCTTAATAGAGACAAATAACAGCACTCATGGGAACAGCTGTCCTGGCTGTAAGAGATAAAAGTATTTATGGAAGAAACGAGACTTCAGAATCCACAGGGGCAGGATCGCTGGTTTGAAGTATTAAATTAGATGAAATCTCCTTATTTCTTTACACACGACTAACTTAGTAGCCAGTTTCCAGGTGGCAAAAAAATAAATAAAAAAATACAGACCAAGAGAACTATAAAAGTTGCATAAATTTACCCAGTTAAGTACAATCGGGAAGGCCCAGTGCATACCAGTGTCACGTCAATGTAAAATTCATGCTTTTAACACGGACAGGGTGACAGAGGTGTCAAACAGACCATGACGCCGTTCTGAAATACTGCTGTGAATGGCACACTTGCAAATTACAGACTTTGTCCTATACGTGGAAACGTGGGGATTCCTTATTTTAGATTTCTATTACGTATTATGTGATACAACATTCACTCGTCCCCTAGGAGGAACGCAAACACAATTTCAACATAATTTAATAACATATGCAAATATTTAACATATTTTAAGCAAACCATGTGTCAAAAATAACAACATTATTGTTTTGCTGTTGGGGTATTTTTATACTAAAGTTGGTTTGGAGGAGAGCATCAGTTGAACAATTTATTTTACTTTCAGATATTTTTAAGTGGACTACAGGAGATAATGGGGTGGTACTTTATAAGTGAGTAAAATGTAAATGTAGTGCAAAAACAGCAGCCAGTTATAGACAAACAGGTTTAATTCAGGAGCTGGGCGCCCTTAAGATCCATGCTTTCCCAGAGGGAGCATACCTTTAATACTTTAATACACAAAGCTCTAATTGTTTCCACAGGACATAATTGGCTTCAAAAATTACTCTTTGGTCAGCAGTTTAAAGCACGCAACTAGTTTTCATTAGGAACGGCAAACTGGGTCTCCCGGAGAGTACAATAACTTTTGTGGTACAGAAATATTCATTTCCAAACAGTTCAATTACCTGTCTAGAAATGTCATTTTATGAAGTGGTCTCTGTGTGAGAGCAATACATTATCATAATGTCTGGCACTCGAAGGCTAATTAGTGTGATGGATATGAGCTTGATACGAGGAACTCGACATGGGAAAACAATAACGGAAAGGCAGGAAAGACCTGCCCGTCATATGATCAAGTTAATGTATACAGCACAATGCCGTCAGTCATTATATGGATATATGACAATGTGCTGTCAATGTTGCATGGATGTTCACAAAAAAAAAAAAAAATGCATGGCTTAGGTGTAATGGTGCTCCTGTATTGTTCATGTTGCGTTTACCTGCCCTGCAATGGACTGACATCCCATCCATGGTATCCCCTTCCATGGTATCCCCTTCTTTACACCTAGTTTATCCTGAGGTTTACTTAGGCTCACCATGATCTGTCCTGAATAAGCAGTTATGGAAAATGGATGGATGGAATGAATGAATGATTGATCGAATGAATGAATATATATCATATGTGCAGTACTGTGCAAAAGTCTTAGGCAGTCAAGGAAAATGTTTGAAGCTATTTATTTTGGTAGTAATTGTGTATTTAGTCAGGAAAAAAATCATCATAGAATATCTGGAAATAGACAGCTACATGATTAAAAAAATAATTACTGATATACTTCGGCTGGCTAGAAGAACACCACTTAGGTTCCCAAACCTCTCCATGCATTTGTTAAGTTTCACCACCAGCTTGCATGATTAACTTAATTTTCTTCAATATTTTGATGTGTGTGTATCGATTAGCCAAACATTATATGTTAGTGGTCGAGTCAACAAAGACATGGGTGTATTGGATATATCGCTGCAAATACTGCGGTGATTTGAGGTTCTGAAATGGCTAAACTAACACACTCTGACAGACAAAATATCCTGATTTTACGTCAACATATCATTTCACTTAAACCCCTTTTCTTGGACTCCTATGACATTTGCACAGTACTCTATGTGCCAGTGATTTCCAGTCTGGTCCTTGGGGACCCACAGCCTGTCCACATTTTTGCTCCCTCCTAGCTTCCAACCAGACAGTCCACATTTTTGCTCCCTCCCAGCAAAATGGATTGTCTGTGGGTCCCCAAGGACTGGACTGGGAGACACTGGTATACACAACTAAAGGCAAGACGAAACATCAGCCGATGAAACGATCTGGCCAATCCTGGAGCAGCATAAGCACACGGCACTGAGGGCTCTGCAAATCTGACTCAGGGAGTAGGGGTCACTGTACCTCGGGGTCACAGGTCATTGGCTGCATTTACTAACGATGATTCTCTGCTGGGCCGTATAATGACAGAGGTCGGCAGGTGATCCGGGACTCATATTAATAGGGCACCATTCAGTATAGAAAACGGCTCTCCTGAGTGAGGATCATCATGCGAGCAAGACCCGTCTGCTGCTATTACTACTGCACTATGCTAACCTTTGCTACTCTCCTTATCCATACGGCTTATGTGGCAAAACGCACCAAGGCATTGCCTTCACAAAGCTGTTAGGAGTCATTCGTTTAAATGGTGAGCGTTTTTCTCTGGCTCACCAATCAGCTATGTCTCTGAGGAAGGCCACACATTATACCGTTCAGGCTAGATGCTCTCTGCAGCATTATATGTACATTAGAAAATGCAGACTGGGCAGAACTGCGAGGTTTATATGGGCTCAGCGCAGCACTTTTCTCCAGCAGAACATTCCCACCTCCTAACCAGCTTATAATGGTAGCTGGTTTTAGCTGGTCTAAGATGGTCTCAGACGGTCTTGTCCCAGGTCTTCCTGGTCTTAGATTGGTTAGCTGGGTGGGTCACCAGTTGGTCATGCTATCAAGCTAGTCCTGCAGGTATTACCAGCTAAACTAGCTAGAATAACCATCATAAACTGGTATGACTAGCTTAACTATGAATCCATCTCGCAAAAACATATGGTAAGCTGGTCAAGTATCATAAATTGGTCAACCTGCTGTTTTCTTCAGCAGGGAGACCAGTGCTGTTTCTGGCCCATTCGACCAGTTTCCTAGAGGAACACCTGGACTGGAGGGCCGGTTTTGGGAAAGGGGTGTCGTGTCCCCACTGCTCCGCTCCTCATAATCACTGTAAGTGTGCAGGGTGTGGATGCGCTGACCAAGCCATTGACTCGAGCATCTAATCCATCTTCTCTGAGCAGGACCGCATCCAGGGGAGCAGCCTGCCGACATAGAGACCTCGCTATCTCCCCACCCCCCCAATCAATGGCTTCCACGGCCCTGACATTTTTCTTTGGGTGTGCTGAAACATCAGTATATTTCCTGCAGATGTGAGCTCGATGAACAGCCCCACTGACTTACCTGCAGGAAGACGAGACGGGTTGGAAGTATTAATAAATGGGTTTTGGTGAACAATCAGCAGAAAAGCCAAATAATAATGAAGTAAAAAACAAAGAGGAACAGCCCCTCTGTGATTCATGCCAGCACTGTCTGTCACCTTAGCAGACAGGTATGATTCAGTAAAATACCCAGCTGAACTTCTCTTGATAACCTTTTTTTTCCTAAGTTGCTAAATCAATAGGCAGCGGTAAAGAGGAACTGAAAGCAGTCAATTAGAGAAAAACACACTATACAGCGCAACAAAAAAACAGCGTGAGAAGCAGCTCCAATCTCTTCACAACACAGTCAGACAAAACGAGGACTACTGAATTAAACTGAAGCAAGGGAGAGTGCCATCATTCCAATTACAGCAATTTAAGCCATAGATTTTGTGGTGGGTTTCATTTTACTTGAAAAAAAAAATAAATGAGACTAACTAAACACAAAAACGATTTCCAAAATCTACTGTACACAAAACATCTTTTTGTTGGTAAACTTAGGGAGAAAGCCAAAAAAAAAATGCAGCTCTGGATCGTCAGTTTAGGGGATAAAGAAGCAAAATCACAGTATGTAAACATGGCTCCATTCGGACGGCAAAAGAGAAGAAACAGAAAGCAAAGCGAGGCGGCCGGTGTGGACTGCGGCTGAGGAAGCTAGGGGTGACATGGTGCCACATGCCATGTTCATAATGAATAATTAAAAGGCTGGGGATGCTGTGATTTACACTGCGCCGTGCAGCAGTGCCGCTTGACTCCGGATACACTTAATGGGGGCACGTGTCGTTTATTAGCTCCGCAAATCCAATAGCATTAAATATTAAAGGCTTCATTACATAGCGTTGGTCATCAGCTTGGGGGGGAACAGCCACTTAAAGGTAAACACCAGAAAAACGAAACAAGCAGTGACAGGTGTAATTACTGGGGGCCACAGCAGGGGTGTGTGTGTGCATGATTATATGTAAGTGGGTTTGCATAAATCACTTTTGCGGACCAAAATGTCCCCAAAGTGTGGCAACACCTGAAACTTCCATACTTTTGGGGACATGTATCAGGACCAAATATCCCCCGCAATGTAATAAAAACGTGTTACTTTGATATTGTGGGGACCATTTTTCAAGTCCCCACAAAGATAAAAAAAAAAACTAAAAATGCCAAAAGACTCGTATTTTGTTTAGTTACTTTTAGTTAAGGTTAGGGCTGGATAGGGGTTAAGGTTGTCCTGTTGGGAATAGAGTTTTCCCCATTGTAATGAGAGTGAGATATATTTACAAACCTGTGTGTGTGTGTGTGTGTGTGTGTGTGTGTGTGTGTGTGCATACAAGACAATGGTTTTTACTGCACAGAGGTATGCGTTACTTTGTTAACTAAAAGGTAAGAGCACATAACGTAGCTAAATGAAACAAATGTTACCATTTAAATGCAATGTGTGCAAATGCAGCGGCTCCAGTCTCGGACACACCTGGCAACCCATACCGGAGGCTTCTGGGCCTGGGAGACCAAGGGCAACCTATAGACTCGACGGGGTCAGCCGGGGTCAGGCGGGGTCAGGGGTGGCCCTGGAGCTCCACACGGACAGGCTCGGCACTGATTGACGGCTTGTTCTATGCCCAGTGAATGATTTATTACCAGTCAAGTTTATCAGCATCAGTGCATCAAGTATAATTAATGTTACAATGGCAGTCTGCCCTGCTCCCTTTGCTCTTACACTGGAAGCAAAGTGCTCTATTTTTAAGTGAGACCCATCTTCTTAATTACAAATCCTATCCTGGCAACACCAAGCAAGTGGCGAAGTGCTGCATGATGTAAGCATTACAATCACACTACAGTACAGCTCTCCCCAGGCTGCATCAAACCTCCCTCACTGCTAAATAGACAGGAGACCTTCAGATAACAGCGTTTTGCTAGTTTCCTCAGACTTGACAGTATTTATCCCGACGCCTGGGCCATGTAAATTTGGAACATCAGCCGCTTCTCCAACTTTATTACGCGTCCGTGTTTATAAAAAGTTTACGGACTATATTGCCTTCAGTTCGTCGCAGGGACCGTCGGAGCGAGATTTCTGCTTCGTAACACGGCTGAATCATCCTGCCATGCTGGTAAACAAAGAGGATGGCATAGAAGGGCATATCACTGACTCCCTGCCGCTTTGAAGGCTCTCTGCAGTTCCGCCGGGGGGCCCAGTAGCCCAGGAATGCCGGCAGGTCCAGCCCATGGACCCCCCATCCGCACCCCCTCTATATCTGACCCCCACCACACATCCTTTCAGCTTTCCCATGCTGGCCAGAGGCAGCCAGAAAAATCTGAAGAAGACCTTAAAAGCAGGAACGAGTTGCAGGCTGAGAGACGGTCTCCGGGCAGGGGGCCCCTCCCCACCCAGAGCACATGGGCACATTTTATCCCAAGGCATAGCCGGTCCTCCTGCTGTCTTACTGTGGTAAAGAGCACTTCAGAAAACGTCTTGTTGACTTTGAGTTCCCTTAGTTTAATTCCTAGCATGTTGCCAATGGCTGCTTTTGTCTCTCTCTCTGTTTACCATGAAAATATCTCCTCCATTCATGACCTTCCGACTGCAGTGCCGAGCGGCGGCGGCCGCACTGGGCGTGTCTCGTGTCCCAGCCGTCGCCGTGTGTCTCGTGTCTCTCACTGCCTGCACTGCCGATTGTGCCCTTTGCGTTCTCTTTGATTTGGTTGCCTCTCTGATTGCCTTCTCGTTATCGACCTTCCGCCTGTACCTGCGCTTTCGCTTTCGCAGTTTCCCCTTCGGCTTATTTCACTTCTCCGCGTCTTTGTTTTTGACGTTGCCCCGTTTGCGGCCACGAGATTTTAACCTCCGAATGAAACATCAATTCACCCTGGATGTAATCAGTCTATGGATTTGGTAAAAAGCATCAAAGAAACATCATATGATAATAACCAACATTACAATCGTACAGTATAATCATATAATGTTTATTAAAGTATTTTAAAGCTGTAAATGTATGTTAAGATGTTATGGTACGCTTACATGCTGCTTATCAATGTTCTCTGCATGCATTATAAAGACATTATCAAGGTGCAGTTAATGTAAAGCATTACCAAAAATAATCATGTAGGAATGCATTAACAATGCCCTCCAGCAGATACCAACACTTTGTGGCTGGGGAGGGGGGGCTGCATGCTGCAGTAACAGAAAAGGAAAGGTTTTCAGTTTTACACATGACAATACATTCACTTTCCTCCCGGAGTTCCATTTGTTCATTTAAATTACAAAGCGCGTCGATTTGCGGCTTTAGCCAGCGCTAGCGTCTCGGGGCACCTGCTCACTCCACCCACGGCGATTCCAAATGCATATTTACCACTCCCGCTTATTTATCGCTGAATTTGATGCAAACCAGTAATTAAAATCTCAAATGCGAAGCTGCTTTGTGCAGCAAACACTCACTCCGCCTACACTCAGTCAGACATCTGGCTGTGCGGTTGACCGGGGCGAGGAGTTACAGTGCCTGCTGGGAGAGGAGGCTGAAAAAGCGGGGCACGGGAGGGCCAATACTAATATCATTACGGTAATACGTATCCATCCATCCATGTAATGTACCTGCTCAGCCAATGCGAGCTTGGAGCCCATCCCAGGAAACACAGGGCACAAGGCAGGGGACATCCTGGACAGGATGCCAGTCCATCACAGGACACATACTGGGGGCAATTTAGAGACAACAAACTGCCTGACTGCAAGTTTTTGGACTGGGGGAGGAAGCTGGTATACCAGCTTTATGGTGAATGTACTTATACATATATGTCATTAGTGTAATTAGATGGTAATCAAACACAGACACGCCTGGCTTTATTCGTGACGGATCAGGAACCCTTCCAGAGCCCTATTTCCTCAGCAGGCACGCTTTCTAATACAGACATCGATTTTTCTCCGGCCCGGACACTCCACACCGGCAGGCCGTCAATAAAGACGTGCAGAGATTAGCCAATGACGTCCTCCAGAGCCACAGAGTCCGGTCGGTGCGCACGAGGTTAGGGGTCACGCTGAGAGGCAGTCGATAGGCCCAGCGGTGATGAGAATTTCCCCCGGAGTGCGGCAGGTGACGAGGAGCACGCCGGCGCGGGGCCGTCTGAACCGGCGAGATAATCAGCTCAGAGGCGTTTGTGTGCCGTTCAAAAACATGCACGCAGGAGTGTAGCAGCACACGGGGAGCGTGCACCCCCGCTGCAAAGGTGACTCTCCAGCTGTGTGACTTAAAGGACCCTCCCTGCTGGCAAAGCTACAGTGTCACAAACTCACACTGCTAAGGAATACAGGGTCAGCACTTTACTTTACATTCATCCATGACGTGTTTTTTTTTCTAGATTCTACCTCCTACTACATTAATTATCACAAAGGCAAAAAACCTCCACACCGCATCTGTTCCATCGTAAGAAAGCAAGAGACAAGAAAAGCTTAATAGATTCTTAATAAAACACTGATTGTGAAACATAGACTGCAATGTAGCTGCTTAATGAACCGTGTGAATCCTACAATCTGTGTTTCCAATTACTCAGAGCACGTATATTTCCTAGTAAATCGCTCAGCCACGTGAATACATCACAGATCCACAGGTATGGGCTTTCACCTTTACTGCAAATGTAATTATCTGGATAGATAATTCCACCCTGCTTTCCCCCAGAAATATCACTGTACAAATTAAGGTAAAGCCACTCCATCTCCACTATTCCATGCTTTCATCTGCCTATTCTGCAAAGATGCTTCAGATATACATTTTGCCATCGGAGACATCGATCTATGATGTTTTCTATGTTCCTGCTGCTGTGGATCCCTTTGTTTTCAGCGCTGATGTGAGTGTCTGCCCAGGAAGAGGGGGGCGGCCTCCCATAGCCATTTCAGTCTGCTTCTGCCCGTCTTTCGCACCTTTCAACTTCAAAGCAAGGCCATCTTCTACTTCTCAAATAAGTTGCTTGTTCAGGGGAAAAAAAAAAATTAAACGCGGTGAAAGCAACAAATTATCATGACTGCAGAATACAGTTGGGCTCTAGCAATCGGCAATGCAAAGGCTCCGTCTGGAAGCTGCTTGGGTTAAGAGGAGCATTTTCAGAAAACATCAATCTATTTTCCGGTTAACCTCAGTGGGCTGCAGCCTGACTCTTGCATGTCTGGGGACTTGAATCCTGCTCTGTAATGCCTCACTGTGCAGACAGGCATGTGCTCAGTGCTTCTGCCATTTTCCCCCCGCAGAGCCAAAACAATGACGTGATCTAGGCGAACTGCTATCTCTAAACTGCTCACATGAGTGTGGGGCCTTGTAATGGACCAGTTTCCTGACCACCTGCTTATATTCCCCCAGTATGGGGTAAGCAGATAGGAAAAATGCATTATATTGTATATAACACACGTATTTTCCCCTCATTTTTTACTGCTGTGGTCACAGTTTCCCGCAAACACCAGTAATTGGCAATGACATCATGGGAGATGTCATTAGCATCTCTGTTAGCTAGGCAGGCAGTGCATGGTACTCTGCACTTCCAACCACGTGCCTTTACGAACAGGCATCATCACGGCCGCCTCAGAAACAGGACCCCCGCCGGTTTGTGAGAGACTTGCATATGGTGCAGGTCACTCCAGGAGAGAAGGGAGAAGGAGCTGTGATGGTAGGGGTGGGGGGGTTTGTCAATAAGTCATGCACTTGGTGGGGGCACGCTATGATCCCACTCTGTCTCATCCTCCAGTCTCCTGGCTCATGTGAGAGGCGCTTTAATGGCCTTTTGCTCCTCACACGAGGGAGGGGGGAGGCAGGGAAACAAAGTAAACACACACACACACACACACACACACACACACACGTGCGCGTGAGCTCAGAGGCGGCCGTAAGCACAGCGGAGCTCCTTCGGGGATCACAGTGCCTTTATGGCCTAAGCGAAAGCGATGAATCTCCAAACGAAGCACTTTGAGGAAATTCACACAGAGCCAGTCCCGCTCTCGCAGGCTGGGGCTCCGCCGGCCCGGGGGTCCTTCCACTGTCACGCAGGCACCTGCCGGGGGGGCCCATCCCGGCGGCCAATCACAGACTCTGCTTCCTATCGTGCCCTTTCCAGGACGACTCCCCCTAGCTGCGGCTGCACTGAAGCAGACGGGAAAATCACATGAGACCACGAGAGTGACATGGACCGACAACAGAGGAACGACAGTAAAAAGGGGATTCTCACCGCACTGCATTATTTATCATGCCCTTTTTAAGATTGATTGGGTGCATGATAGAGTATGGCAACGTATGAAGTGGGTTAATCATCTTTGATTAAACACTGAAGATGGCCTTTTTAAATGCTTTTTCTTCTTTACCAAAGGACGCTAAGCTTAATTATTTTCCCCCGACTAGAGTACCATATTTAATTAGCCACTCACACCTGTGTGTGTATAACAGGCTTCATACCCGGCCCACGCTTCCTGCAGCCGCCTATGTGGTTCTCGCCCCCCCCCCGGGCTGCCCTGCCCCCTGAACCCAGCTGACTTTTACGCTGTAGCTCTCAGCATGTTATTAAATAGAAACAGAGTCGGTTGTTATGGCAACACGGAAACTGACCAGGGTTCCGGAACCTCTATATAAACCCGTCGGCCGGCTGAGCAGGTTTCCATCCTGGAATTTTCACCCGGACCCCATTCTGACTAAACTGCGAGCACCTACTTCATTTCACCCATGAGAGAGCTGACACAAAGGCCCCCAGGGTGATCGCGGGGGGGGGGGGTATTAGCTCAGCGCCTCGCTTCTCCACTATTCGGCCTTTGGTATTAATTCCAAGTGGGACCCGCAGATCAGACAGTAGGGACGCATCTTTGATTTAATTGAGCCTGGAAAGCAAAGCTGTAGGCGCAGGCAGGATTGCACATACAGTATAAAGCCTAAGTTGTCCCGGAGACTGGCTTAGGGTTTGAGTGAGCATGAACCAATCAATTAAGGGAGGGCACCTCTGCAGAGGAGTGCTCTCTGAAAGACGTGTGCGGAAGGTGACCAGGGAAGGGCAGCTCATGGGGTACAAAGGATGGATAAGGAAATGTGGAAATGTACCACAGGGTATGTGGCTGAAGAACAGGAATGGAGAGCCTTGGTGCTCTGTGTGAGGAGCTGGAGGTCTCTGGGAGGTTGTTATTTACTGGTTTTCATAGCAGAAAGCATAAACGGCCCCTGCAATCGTTGCAATTTTTGAAATGCTTTTTGTTTATAAGAGCAATTCATCATAAGTTTCATAAGTCAGAACTCAGGAAGTGACTTCGACCTCAGACTCTGCACTGCAGGGCTGCCTGGCCCTATGGGGGCAAAAGCTCTCCAATCCATCAGGCGGCCAACGCTTATCGGGGGAGCGGGCACAGAGGGGGCGTGGCCGCCGTGTTTAACAGGGCAATCAGAATCCGGCAAGTAGCCGGCGAGGAAAGTGGGGGCGGGGAACCTCAGTACATTCGTTTGCAGCACCACCAATGGGAAATTGGAATCCTTTCCATTCTTTCCATTATTGTTATTTCAGCGTTCCTAGCTTGTTCACTTAACCTGGGAAATGACCCAGAACACACGCCACCATTGTGGCAGCGAGGAGCAAATGAAACGCCAGGGATTTTCTTCAGGGATCAAATTACACCGTGGCACATGGGTTCATAGTTAGCATGGTAACAGATAAATACAACAGGATGTGACATGGAGAATTCGGCTGTCGCCTGTTACAGGGGGGGAAGGGAGGCGCTCAGCAGGGGAGCGCAGGGCACCGAGAGATTTCACGGGAGCTGGAGGTACCTAATTATTCACTGACAGTTTATTGGTAATGATTCCTGGGATGATTCTGAGTGCAGGTCTGTTTAGGGCATCCAACAGTGAGAAGTGAACATTCTTGTGTATATTCAGCGGTGGTACAGTCCTTCAATCGTTCCAATCCCATAATGTTTAAACCAAACATTAATTGAGCCCCTAAACTCCATTAACCGTCTCTCTTAACCACCCTCCATGCAAACTTGACATTCCCCGCCTGACCTTTCCAGCCCTGTGCCCGGCTGTCTTGTACGTGTCACACACGGTGATGCAACACCGGCCAGTGCGAGCGGACACCACAGCTTATCGGGCGGGTTCTCCGGTTGACTGCTGCGGGGCTTGATCTCTCCCTGAGCCAAAGAGCACATCCTCCCCAACGGCCCCCTTCAGCTTCTCCTTATAAAGGAGGGCCGTGAGCCGGTGATTTACAGTTTAAAGAAGCAGAGACTGTTAGCCACTAATACATCATTAGGGGAGGAGAGCAGCCCTGTGTACTAATGAGCCACGAGAAACTGGAGAAGCAAGATGCTAGTGAACCCAACACATATGTACCCAGAACCTAGCAGCAGACTGAATAGCAACGGTGTTGTGTGAGAAGATGAGATCCCTACTGTTAGAGTTATGGGTATGTATGGCTCTTAGGTAAAGAGAATGCACTTCACATTCTACATAGCGGCACCGCACTCCAATACCTCAACAAGCCAACATTCCAACACCCCAACGCCCCAACATTCCAACACCCCAACACTCCAATACTCCAACATTCCAAGACCGCAATGATCCAACACTTCATCATCGCAGCACTCCAGGGCTCCAACATCTCTACGCTCCAACACTCCAACATTCCAGTTCCCAACACCTCAATTCTCCGACTCCAACACCCCGACGCCCAGTTCAAAAGGCTTAGTAGAAAACCCGCGACACCAAAGGACCAGAGGGGGACGGCACCCCTCAGAATGTAATCTCGCTTGCATGTGGCGGAACGGCAGCTCTGCATGGGCACCCAGTGGGGCTGTAACCCCTCCCAGAAAGGATTGCGTGCCACACTGGTGAGCAAGCTCACCTTCATACGCTCCTATGACTGATATTCAGTGCTTCTCCTCAGCAGGCCTTGCACAGTCTCACCGTGACAATTTAAGGCCTGACATGTGACTCCTCTAAATACACTTTCCTTTTTTTTCCGTCCTCCTTGTCATCGAACGCTGTTTTTATTTACCTGAAAGCGGCCTGTCATAAATACAAACGAATCCCCAGGAGCAGAGAGTCACGCACCGACAGGAGGCACACGTGTGTCCCTGGGTACGGAAGGCCTGCGATTTGAGCCTGGGAGGTACGTGACTTTGCCTGCCACAGCCTCGAGGCAGAGCCACGACTGTGAAGATCACATTACGTCTTATTGGCACCTACAAAACAACAGCTTATGGAAATAGGATTGGATTCATTTTAGAATAACGAAATGAAAAGCAGAGAGACTTCAGTGTACCCCAAGCTCTTCCCGGCTGCGTGTGAGGTACAGACTGAAACGGAAGGAGGTTTTGCCGAGTTGGCTTCACAAAATTGTACCTCGGGCACCCGTCCGGAATTCAATTTACGGGTAGAGAGGCGATGAGCGGGATGGGAGGGGTGGTGTGCTGCTCTGCATATCACAGCCAACAGGAACGGCGCGGGAGGGAGAGAGGAAGGGCGGGGTGATCCGTTACACGCGCGCTGATCACTTCTCAGGCACTGGTCGCTTTAATCATGGCGGCACGGCGTCGATTCGGGGGACGGCGGACCGTGAAGAAATGTCAGCGTTCCGTCGCTGCTGCGGATCTGCGGGCGATTTTGGGGGCCGGCGACATATAGAGGCCGATAAGGCTCAGCGGAGAGCTGTGCTCAGTGGGTTTCCCATCTCCTTCTGCAATTACACATTAGGCTGTTTCAGCCACACAAGATCTGCTGCTTTAAATAGGCTTATGGCTGAGGGGCTGCCTAAGGGAGGACGGGGGGGCTACTCCCCAAAGCCCCACTAGAGATGCCCCCCCTGGGTGTCCCATGTGAGGGATAGGTGCCAGGGGAATGTGAATATTGGCATAATGGATGGGTCCTGAATTCGCATGCCAGACCGTGTAGGACAGCGGGCCAAAATCGCGTGAGAGGTACAAACAACCCCCCCCCCCCCCCCACCCTACCCTTGTCACTCCTCGGAAGCCTAAATATAGCGCAGGCTGAAGACAGGTCATAATTAGTGGGCTAATTATGGTGGTCAGGTGAGGGGCAAGATCACACACTGTGAGGCAGCACAGCTCTTTGTTTTGTTTTTTTTTTTTATAATTGTCAGAATTAATTGGCCTTTAGCTCGTTAAAGGAAATTATTTAATGTAGGGGACAGAAGAATCTCTGCCACAAGTGATATAAGTGAGGTGAACTAGATGATCCTTAAAAAAACCCTGTCAATTCACAGTAAACGTTTAGAGGCTCACAATCTCTCCACGACATTGGGAAAAAGCACCAATTATGAGGAATTCATGCAGTTTAAAAAATGCCCAGTGGCATTATCAGTATGCAGATTTAGACGACGCGAAAAATTCCCAGTGGGGTGTGAGGGACCTTGAGGCACCGAGGCTGAACTGCTTCGGTAAATATCAAAGCGCTGGCACTGCGGACAGACAGACCACGGGCCCCCGGTGAGCCCCCTGAAAGCCACGGAGACACATAAAGGCAAACAGAGGGCCGTCCCATTCCGGGTGTCCCCTGCCCTGCGCCTCCGGGACGGGCTCACCACCATGGTGTCCTGGATAAGTGGAGTACATTTCACTCCCCTCTAAACTTCAGGAACACCTCTTGTATTATTAAGGAACATACTCTGTTTTTAGAACATGTTCACCCGTAAACTTTGCTTTAGTGGAACATTAAAAAGCAAAATTCCTGGAAACCCTTGATGAAGGATAGAAAGACTATAATGACTATATATGTCATATACACACACATACGTCACCATTGAGCTCATGTCTCATCGCCAAGCGGCCGTTTCTATGATGCCATTGACTTGCTCCATGCTTTAGCTGCTGCTATGGTAACGAAGGGAGCCTCCCAATGGGGCGATGAGGATACAGCTTCTCCACATGGGAGTGTCGCTCTCCGGCCAGGAACGCCACAGGGCTCACTACTACGGACAAGGCCTCACTCCAAGGGCTGTTACTAAGAAGATCTGCTCAGGGTCACGTCAGAGGTTGCGCACCATTAAAACTGAGGTGGGGGAGGCAATTACGAGTGGGGGAGATTGTACGTAGCGTATAATTATGGGTCAGGGTCGACGCCCGGAGAGCTCTGGCACTGGGCGGTTGTTGTCCCCACTGCGCCCGGAGCTGGTCTCAGACGCGGTGCTCGTTCCTCAGACAGGCAGGGCTGTGCTCTGGGCCCAGTCATGCTCCAGGTGCTCTTCACAGCTGATTGCACCTTATGAGATGCCTCTAATCATCAGTAAATATCACAAGGGGAGGGATCACGAGCTCGCTGGGGTAACGCTATCATGCTCTTGGCCCATGAAAGACTCTGCAGAGTCATTGTTCTTCATTTGCAGCCATGATTGGTGCTGTTTTCATCCCTTCAACATTGTCAAAATGAAACAAACTTTAACTGCATATTTTTAGCTTTTCAGTCACCCATGTCTTTCTCAGATCCATCCATCTTCCACGACTGCTCTTCCGGTACAGGGTTACAGTGAGCCTGAAGGAGGCAGCACAGGGTGACACACACACACACACACACACACACACACA